>JANHAO010009220.1:0-18609 GCA_026873985.1 Saraca asoca
TCCAAAACAATGAATTGACATATATATTGGAAGACAATTTACACCACATATCCAAAAGAAGTATATAGTGAATTGAAATTCTTATTTCTTAATGATTTAACATAAAAGTGGCTCTGATACCAATTGTTTTAAATTTAAAGAGGAGATACTTTAAAGATGAAAACCATTATCAAGATAAGATCTTTTATGTTAAATCATCAACAGAATGAATAGAGTGGAAGCGTACTTGAATCTTTGGGAAATTTGATGAAGGAACTTATGGGTTCTTGATCTTCCAAGCCTTATATGCACAATTCCTCTTCAAGAATAAAGAGTGTCTCCTTTTTCTAATGATGGGATGTTAGAAAAGAAAACTATGCATATGACTTGGGGACCATGCCCTTTTTATAATAAGTTTATACCCCTTCATGAAGAGTAATGACTTTTGAACTCATACTTTTTCATGAAGAGTAATAACTTTTAAACTCATACCTTTTCATGAAGAGTAATGACTTTTGAGTTCATACCCTTTTTATGAAGAGCAATGACTTTTAAACTTTTTTTATTTCTAATTTGACCCATCATAAAATTAGAAATAAGACTTTTGGGATCTACACATTATAAAATTCATACCAAATGAGATGTCATTAATCCCAATAACTTAATCCGTATAAGATCACTTCAAAAGGGATAATTTTTTAGATAATTTACAATACATAATTAATGATATATGTAGGCCCATATAGTAGATAAAAATATAATAGATTCAGCTGCTAAACCTGTTCCTTCATCAATAGCAACAATACTAGCAGTTGTTTTTTTTTCTTTTTCAGCTTCCATATTCAAATTAACTATTTTAAACATTATGATAAAGAAGAAAAAAGTTCACAACAGATTGGATCATAAACATAGTAAAGAAAATAAGTTCATAACAGATTACACAATCATTGATGGATGTTGATGCTAACAACATTATGAGAGTTCCATGGATTTTATGTTTTTATTCTACTATGATGATCTCAGTTTGTTAATTTGTCAAGATTTATGCTGATTAAATTTGATTGTACATTTTAAAAGTAAAATAGAAGTTTATGTACTATCAAATCAAATAAATACAAAAACACCAAGATTAATCTAATCTAAAAAATCATATAAAAAAACACAAAATATGTGACAATGGAATAATAGGACTTGCAGCTTCAATTTCTGTCATAAGATTTTGTGTTCAAATTTCTTCAATAAGATGTTAATCAAACAATTTAAAATCCAACCTAAACTAATCTCAAAAGCAACTGGACTACTTATCAGAAAAGAATAAATTCACTTATCAAACAATTTAATTGTTGTTTGAGATTTGGTATATAGGATTCTTGTGTCATAAAAGAGTTAATTGTCCTAATTGCCATTATTCTATATGTCATATTGTATCTTTGAAATCAATGAGTTTTTTGTATTGACAAGGTTCACCCTAATGAAGTTTTAGCACTGATCAATTAATGACATAAAAGATTATTTCTAGCAGAGGCATATTATTAATGGACATAAAGATATTACAGGAAACATATTTTTGCAATATGTTATAATTATGCATATCACCTAACAAAGGAAGTCACTACCAAAAGGCTTTGCTTATTTTAAACAATAAACAATTAGCACTAAATTCTGAAAATAAAAAAAAGGAAAAAATGAACCGCTGCCCTATTTCAAGTAACTTTAAGAAATCATACATTATGCAGTAAAGATGAATAATTTCACTTTCTTAACTTGAATCTTGCCAAGAAAAAAATGGAAATGAAAAGTAGAATTTGTTGTTTTTATAGAAGAGAAGATAGGTTCTAAATCAGAGAACATATATTTTTTAAGCTTATAAGAAAATGAATCCATGTAATTTGATAAGGAAGAAGATGATATGCTTTTTGCTCTGAAAGACATGTGCATTGAAAAGGAAATAAACACCTAGCGACACCAATCTAAATCAAAAAGGTTTCAAAAAATATAATATAAAGTATAAAACAACAAGCATCTTGCATCAAATCCATTAATTGGCAATATCTTGTTTTAAAATCTTCATGGAAGAGCAAGCATCTCGGTGAATGATGTTTAGATACTACCTTGTTCAACACTCTTAAGCAAAGTATCTAATACTTGGTATGCATACTAAGGTATGGCAATAAACAATAACTGCTAGAAAGAAAAAGAATCTAAAATTTGAAGAAAATAAGTGAAAGAAGAAATGAATGGTGTCTTGTTAAGAAACCACCATTCTTAAGTTTACTTTTAAAACTAATAGTTCAATTATATTTCTTTCACAAGTCAAGTGCATTACAATGCTAGATAAACAATTGGAAAAAAGAGATGGCAAATAAGCTAACTGGCAATTTGGACAAAAATTGTTGATGAAGCTATTTTCTTGTTGTACCTTTTCAACCTAGTAATTTGTAGAAGCTCAAATGACAATAGTGAATACTCATATAATAAAAAATATGGACAAAAAAAAGGTATAATAGAAAACTTTATGGTTTCCTATCAACCAATCATTCAAACAATAAACTAGTAATAGTATGGTTCTCATCCAACTTATCTTCTATCTGATCATCCTGACGAGGTAGAGATGGTATAAGTGTAGTTCGGAATAAAGCATTGTCTCCTAAAGTGAACTTTGGTTGTGTCTCCTTATCCTCTTCAATATCAAACTTGACATGAATTTAGCATAAGTAAATCATGAGTTAATAATAATACAAGATTCATTGAATTACATAAATGAATTTATTAAACACTTAATAATATCCCAATTCTATCAGACAACAGACATGGTATATTTTTTACTTTGAGATGACAAGATGAAATGCTTAACAATAAACTAATAGTTTATTTTTGAAATCCTTCTTAACCCCATTTAAATTATTGTCACTACCCTTCAAGAAACTTGGAACTCCATTTTTTCACCCAAGCCAAC
This sequence comes from Saraca asoca, assembly GCA_026873985.1. Lineage (NCBI taxonomy): Eukaryota > Viridiplantae > Streptophyta > Magnoliopsida > Fabales > Fabaceae > Saraca > Saraca asoca. Next base: position 2,936 of record JANHAO010009220.1, read on the forward strand.
CCAAATTCTAGAAAACTAAAAACACTTATAAGGTAATCACAATTAAACAATGAATGTGATATCCATATCAAAATTTCATACCTTCACATAATTCTATCTGTCATTACCATAAACAACTATAAGGCAATCATAATTAATATCACACAATACACCAATTATAACACTAAATTTGCCAAAACTCAAAATAACAATCAAATTTTGAGCAAGTGTTTTCTAAGTCACTTAATAAATTAGACTTAATTCACAAGTGTTTTCAAATCATAATCTGTTGCATTCCACATTCCATATTCCACATTAACTTAATTGCAGACAACCAATTGAAGATAAATATTATTGACTTACTTAAATTGACACAACCTTTCAACATGATTTTATTATTGGCAAATGCCTTGAATTTTAACTTTTTTTTTTGAAGTTCCAAATAGTGGTTTAGAAAAAAAAACCACCAAAATCTAAGGTAATCTATGTATAAATACAATAAGGTTCACAAATAGAGAGGAAAAAATGGGTTATTATCAAATACTAATATGTATGGCTTTGCCATACAAACTTGAGACATCAAAACAACAACATTTGCAACTTCATGAATAACTCTAGAAAATGGATGATGCTATGTTACAGGAATCTTTATTGAACTAATGGAAAATTCTTATCTTTTCTTAGGGAGTTGGTGGAATAGAGTAGCGGTGGTTGTTGTTGTTGAATTTCGACCACTAGCTAGCTGATGAGTCATATTGGTGGGGTAGAATTCAGAGGTTGAGGCTTGATTGAGCTCTGTAGGGTTTTATTTGGGAAGAGACGTTGAGATGAACTCTAGTGTGGCTAATGTTTGATTTGCTAAAAATGGATTAAAGGGTAAATTAAAATGATGTCGTTTTGATTGTTCTTTAGGTATGTTATCGGGTCCAAGTGGTTAATGACCCACAGATCCATATCTATTCAAAAACCCAAAAATCTATAAAATTTTCACCTATTTGTCCCAATTGTAGTGTTATACTCGACCTAAACCCATATTTTCTATTCAAGTCGGGTAGTTAGGGTCAGGGTTGAACAAACTTGCCTACCTTTAGAAAATTACTACATGATAGATCTTGGATATCCTAATGACATTGATAAGAAGCACACTAAACATTTGCTTATTGAATGGAAAGTATGAGTCCTTGAAGGAAGATATGGACTATGATTAGCTAGCTAGCTAGCTAGTTAGTACAAAAGTTTCTTTCTTTATAGATATAAAGAATATCCACTTTCTGATGAAGATTCAATAAACTTTGAATTACTTGGATTAAATGGTGCCTTTGCATTTCTTGGCCAAGATAAGACTTAAGTTAAGAGTTTAGAATCACTTCAAGCTGAATTCTCTTGCATTCTATTGCTACAGAGATTTGCAAGACTTAAGAGAAATTAACCCTAAGAGAAGTTATATAAATGATCCATGGGTCTTAGCAAATGGTATAACTTTTAGGAGAGGCATTCAGATTAAAGCCCAACAGTATCTTGATAGCACTAAGTCTCTTGGACCTTAAAATTCTTACTTATGGCTCAGGTAGCTAGCATGAAGCTTACTCATCTTAATAGCCTTATTTATGGCCTAAATAGTCAGTACAAAGCTTACTCATCTTAACAGTTTTACTCTTGGCCCTAGCAACCAATATAAAGATATTACCTCTACTTACCTACATGGCTTACTTATTATATTACTATTATAAGGGTCAATTGTCTATCTCTACAAATTACTTCTCACTTTCTCGATTTCCAAACCAACTATTATAATTCGCTTCTAAAGATAAGCTATTTCTCACTCATTCAGTCTCCAAACAACTAATAAAAATAACTTCTAAAGCTAAATTGCTTCTCACTTTCTTGATCTCCAAACCAAATGTTACAATTAGCTTCCAAAGCTAAGCTAATTTGCACACTCTTGGTTTGATGACCAGCTATTATCATTAAAATCTGAACTCTCTTGATCTCGTGACCAATTATTATCATAAAAAGCTAAACTCTCCTAGTTTAATGACCAGTTCATGCAAATGGCCCCTGTTCTAGCATGTTTTTGGTATGCCACACAATCCTAGACTAATAGGATGGCACAGAGGCATTGCGCTAACTAATAGTGCTATTAGTTAGGGGTAGTGATCGACTTGGATAGGATAGGTATCGTTCTCCCTACCAAGTTCTTTAGGAACTTCTTATGAATGTGATGTGGTAAGATTGGAGTAGCGTTGGTCTATAAAAGCATAGAGAAATGCGCATGTCATGCTTAACTTTCTGCTTATAAAGCCATGAAACAAAGGTGAGCAAGGAAACACTCTGCTTAGCCAAGCTTTCTCTAGGACTTTGACCTTTCCTTAGGAAATGTAATAGCCTTCCTTAAAACTTCTCTTAGGAATACCAATCCCTTAATAATCCAAGCTTTAAGAAGTTTGACCTATAGAATATCCCACTAATTTATTCCACTTTAAATAACCTTAGATGCTTTATCCCATAAATACCCCCTTAAAATTTTTATTAGCTCAAACTTCTTCCAGCACCCCTCCATCATCTCCCTTAACTACAAGCCTTATAAGGAGACTATTACACTATCCTCATTAATCATAACCCTATAAATAGGATCTTTACTCTCACCTTCACTAGATTTGTTCGACACTTGAGACCTCATAGCCATTAGAGGCCTTTAGACTTACTCAGACCAACCTAGACCAAGAGGCATTAGAAACTATAAAACTCACCTAGACCTAAAGCTTAGAACCCTTTAATGCCTTTTAATCCTTTGTTCCATTTGCCTTGTTTAGCAACCTTTGCCTAAGGTGCCTACTCCTTGGCACATAACAACCACATTTACAAGCTAGTTCCATGATTGTACTTATACCTTTAAGCTCTCGAACCCCTCCTCTTTACATACCCAAACTCTAGTTTAGCTTGAAGGGCACAAATAACCCCTTGACATTTGGCTTGAAATGTAGAACAAATGCCTAAAGGCTTAGCATACCCAAATAACTAGTTACCATTCTCTTCTCTAATAAGTCCTTTACATCTAACACATCTAGGAATAGATTTAGAAGCTTAATTTAAATTAAATATGACCTAAAACTTTCTGGTATACCTGAACTAATTTAACCATACTATTAGACACTTTTTAACATAATTATGAATATTTCTAACTAGATTAGTTAGTCAATTATAAACATTTGAATGAATATTTTTATTTCTCTAAAACTAGTGGAACCAACATCGAGTAGCCAAATGGCAAGCCATAACAACGAACCAGTCTAGAATTTATCAAGAACTAGATTTTTCTAAGTCAAATTAGCATGGAAATAATTGGGTAGGGCATGCAAAATAAACTCTTCATGACTCAGATAAAATAAACAAAACTTAGAACCATGCCCACATATACTTGTAATAGCATTAGTAAATAGCTCACCATGACATATTTGCCTTAAAAAAATTTGAATTCTTCAACAACATGAAGCTTCTAAATCTTTTTCCAGCAATCCTTTAACTTATTCCAAGAGTTCTGCATTAACACAGAATATGCATTTTTGACACTAAACTAACCTGCAAAGTTATCCTCATAAACTAGAAGATTCTAGCCAGAATTAACTCTTGGAGAGATAATAGGTTGAATCAATGAAAATAATATAACAAGACAATCTGGGATGAAAAAAACCAATCCTAAATTAGTATGATTTACAACAAATTCATGCACATGAGCATTCATCTGATCCTTATCTACTAGTGCTAAAATATAATGGATAAGGGGATTAATGCCAAGCCATTGATCCTTCCAAGACTAAATAGTTTGCCTATATTTAATTCTCCATACCATATGTTTAATGTATAATGCCAATCATAAGATAAATCTCTCTAGAAATTAGAATCCTTATTGAAATTAAAAATCTCCATAGGCTACTTTCCTCTGAAACCATATTTGCATCTCAAAACATCCACCCAAAACCAGTAACACTAAAGCAAATTTTATGGCAAAGTTTTATTAGATAAGCAACATTTATCTGTTTAAGACGTTTAATCTCTAAGCCTTTAACATTCTTTGGTTAATAAATAGAATTCCAATTAACCATATGAACATTTTTTGGATGAATCATCATGCTCCCAGATAAAGTTTCTTTAAAGTCTCTTAATAGCCATATAAACACCTTTAGGAAGTTTTTCCACTTACATATTATAAATAGGGATGGAAGAAATCACTGAATTAGCCAAAATGACTTTTCCAATCATAGATAGGCATTTTGATTACCATCCTATAAGCTTACTTCGAATCTTATCTATTAGACTAACATATTTCCTTCTACTATTATCCATAGAGATAAGATTAATGCCCAGATATTTGCTTGTATTAAGCATAGGAGATAAACCACAAGTATTTGAAATATAAGAAATTAGTGATGGATTAACATTTTATGAAAAAAGAATTTTAGATTCAAGTTTGTTTATTCATTGACCCGAAGTTTCATAGAGTCTATCTAGATAGAGAGTGATACAATAAATTTGAAATGCTTCACCAAACAAAAGAAAACCATTAGCAAACATTAAATGTGAGATCAAAGGGCTATTTTCCCTTTTCTTATTGGTCAACAATTTCCTAATTGCACCTCTTCTAAAATAATGTATGACAACTTGTCAATGCACAATACAAAAAGATAAGGTGAAATGGGATCACTTTGTCTGATACCTTGAGCTAACGATTTAGAGCCATTCCAAAACACATTCATGGTAGAAGAAAAGATACACTCTATAGTGACTCTATGAATATTATCTAAAACATTGATTTATTTAAGAATATCAACTATCAAATCTCACTTGAGCCTATCATAGGCTTTTTCTAGGTCAGTTTTTAAAGCTAAATAACTTATCTTTCCTTATTTCATTTTCATAGGGTGAATCATTTCACTGGTGATAATAATGTTATCTTGGATACATCGACCAAGACAAAGCTAGCGTGATAGTGAGAGACCAAATAATACATTAAAACTCAGAGTCTGTTGACAACAATTTTTGTAATGCATTTATAATTCACATTACATAATGAGATTGGGCTGAACTGATTGATATATTCATAAAGGTCTTGCTTTAGGATTAAGGTAATCAAAGTTCAATTCACATGCTAAATACCGGTCTTTCTAGTCAAACATCTTGAACAAAAGTATAAAGAGAATTACCTACCTCATCCCAATTAGCCTGGTAAAAGAGAGCCGAGTGGCCATCATTCCTAAAAGCTCTAGAGGCCCTTATGTCAAAGATAACACATCTAGCTTTAGCAAGAGATATATTCATGTTCAACATATTGATATCTTTATCAAGAAGAGAAGGAAATTTTATTTAAGAGGAAAGGCGAGTATAAACACTATATTTATAAGTAAATAAATTCTTGAAAAAGCAAATAGACAAGTTAATTAACTCATCTTTATCCTCTATCTAGAGACCATTTTAGTCTCTTAAATTCTAGGTAAAACTTTCATTATAGCATCCTTAAACTTCTTATGCTAATCTGAATTACATAGAGCTCTATCTAGTCTTTTAAAGACTTTAGAAAAACCATATCTTCTAGAGCCATGCCAAGTAAAATGAGAAACTTGTCATCCCATATCTAAATAGTTACACTAATTAATCCAATTGGCAAAGTCTTGGTAGCAACTACTCACTATTAGAGTAACCCTTTTTTTCATTAGCACCAATAATATTATTAAAATCCCCAACAAGTAGCTAGTAATGGTCCATTTGACTAGATAAGTCTAAAATTTGCCTTCTACATTCAACTTTTAATTCTGCCTGAGGACTCATATAAATAACAATAAAAAAATCAAAAGCTTTTTATTTGATTTCCAACCTTAAAAAATGCATGAACTAAAAAGATTTATAAATAAGAGATAATCCAATATTATCATTTAGCCATGCTACCCAAATACCACCAAAAAAAACTTTGCCTTCATTAACAAAGTAATTACTAAAACCCAGTGCTTTGAAAATGTCTTTTGCTCTATCCGAAGCAACCTTAGTTTCAACAAGTGTTAAGATATCAGGTTTATTGTTATTAACTATGATTTTAGCATAAACCAAAAAGTCCTAATTCCCAACACCTCTACAATTCCATACTATGATTTTGTTTATCATAAAAAAGATGAGATAAATAGAAATACACTTTCCATCATTATGCTTCAACCATTTGGTCTTCATCCAAACAAGAAAATGTCTACTTATTTCAAGTAGACATATCATCAAGCAACTTCCTTTCATTACATTTTATAGCAAATGTATCTTTCACTATAGACACCACATCTTGTGAGGACAAGAAACCTTGAATTTGCATCATTAGGTAGGTTTAGTGGTTTTAAAGCATGACCATAAACTATCATCTTTTTTCCTCCTCTCAAAAGAATTGCTATTATTTGCATATTTTTTTTTATCGTGAACACTATGTTTACTCAATTTAAATGATGAGAAAGGATCAAGCCTATTTACATGTGCTTACTCAAAATCATAAGTTGAAGATTGTGGGGTAAATTTGGGCTTATCTACATTTATTCTAATTCAGCTAATAGGTTAAGTCCAATTAAGAGGAAGATGTTGTTCTATGGGGTCCATTATAAGCTTATTTTTCAACACCAAACTTTGAGTTCATTGGCTTTTCTACTTATCATGATTTGGATTCAAATTTTCCTTATCCACCAAATTTGCCTCAATTTGAGTCACAAGTAAATCCATATCATAATAATTGCCTACTACGATGTCTCCAAACTTTCCTTTTTGTGTTCGCTTATATAGAAATCATATTTAATGTCCAAGATATTAAATACTTGTGTACTCTCCAAAGTTGCAAAAGTTTTTTTCTCTAGAAAATGAAACCCAACGCTATATCCTAAGAGTTTGACAATTAAGTAGTATTTCCATGGCCTTTTAATAAGTACTTCTTCTTCATATGGGAGCTTTAAAACTAGACAAACAGTATTCTCTTTAATGATTTCATCCACAACCCTTATTCCACCATCATCTGAATCATTGCACATATTTTCAATATCCTAGAAGATTTCTTTATTAGAAGTATCGATATCACTATTATCATCTATACTCTTGTCCTTACCTTGCCCAAAAAGCATATTCTTATAATTACAAGCCTTCACTTTTAAATCATCCTCTAAATGTGGCTCTAAAATTAGATCATCTTATGACTTCAAACTAGATGTTTTGCCTTCAAATCCTCTTGACCTCACTTAATTTTCTTTGTATTTAGTTTCAACACATCCACCTCTTTTTCTGATTTCCCTTTTCGCATAGGTTGCATTCCTTTCTCCATCATATTCATGTAAGTATACTCATATTAATCATATACAAAATATTGTCACGTATTGTAAATCTAATGAGATAATATATAGAAAAACTTAAAACACATGATGCTATTTCATTTTTACAAGTAATATAAATGAAAAAAAATGTAAAACTATAGAATATATGTTACAATAATTTATTATTGTACATGAAATATAAATACTTGAAGATAATGAGGATATCCTTAATCAAAATATTTATTTTACTGTAAATCCATGGCAAAATGAGTAAGCAACAGAGTGATGATTTTATGGACTTGAGTCCATGTTAATTATCAAGGATCACATACGTGTTAGCGTTTTAAGATATAAAGTTTTAATGAGAAGTATTAGTGCTTATTTAGTAGAGTGATTAGAATATTTAATAATTGATTATAGGTCAAATAATTGATTATAAGCTTGTTTGGTATAGTGATGGAATTATTGATTTTTAAATAATTAATTATAAAAAATCTATTTTACATTTGGTAATGTTATATGATAATTGATTATATATATTCTATTATTGTTTGGATGATATATAGAAAAATCTCTTTTTAAGTATTAAATTACTAAAAAATGCACTAAAGAAAGAGCCAATAAGATGAGTTTTTATCTTTGTTGGGTAAGGACAATGATGATAAAAAAAAAAGAGAAATATGAGGACAATATGGGTACAAACTTGAATGTTTTTCTTTCTATAATTTTGATTAAAATAAAAGCTACTCAAAGTAGCTTTTTATTTGATTAGGATTATTGCTTATAATTGATTATTGAAAAATTCTAAAAGTGCAACAAACATCTTTAAAAAAAGTGTTATAATTAATTATTTAATTTATACCTGACTATTGAAGATTCTATTCATTATACCAAACAAGCACCATGGGTCCATTTGTCTGAGGGGAAATTGTTTTTTTGGAAACTATTTTTTAAATTTCTTATGCTTGAAGCCGATAAGAAAGTTAGTTAATAGAAAATGATAGTATTTGGGAGATAGGGTAATAAAAGGAAATCACTTTTCTAGATCACCTCACATTTTCAAAATAATGTTATAATCAATTATTTGATCTATAACTAATTATTGAAGATTTTAATTATTATACTAAACAAACACAATGGGCCCCTTTGTTTGAGGGAAACATGTCTTTTTGGAAACTATATTTTAACTTTCCTATGTTTGGAGTTAATAAGAAAGTTGGTCAACAAAAAATGATAGTATTTGAGAGAAAGTGATTTCTTTTTTTAATAAAAAAAATTACTTTCCTAAATCACCTCATACCATCTCTTTACTTTCTTTCATTTTCTCTCTACCTCTTTCTCCATCATATCCTTCTCTCTTTATTATATCTCTACTTTCATTTTTTTTCTCTACTCTCTCTTTCTCTCTCTCTCCTCTTTCACCCTTTTACTTTTCTCTCCATCTTTTCCTTCTTCCATTTCTCTACCATCTTTTTCTTTCTCTCCCTATTTGTTCTTTGCCCTTTGTTTCTTTCCTATCCTTCCCTTCCTCCCTTGTTCTCCCTCTCTCTTATCTCTCTTTCTCTCATTTCATTCTTACAAGCATTGATATTTAATAATTATATTAAAAATAGTATTGATATAATATTTGAACAATTAAAAAAGTTGACAAATGTGATAAATAAATTTGACCAATGTTAGTTGAATATGAACTAACTTTATGAAAAAAAAATGATAAAGATGAAATTTTTTTTGAATATTGTTCTTTGAATGTTACTTTTAATATAAAATATACTTAACTTTTGGTTTTTAAAAGTAAAGATTTGTGGATTCTTATGATGAAAACAATCTAATAACAAAACGACTATTTTGTGGCTTGACCTTAAAGGTAGAATTTATATGTATAAACAGTAGTTTTCAATAAAAAAAATAGTTTACATTTATATACCAAACAAAAGAAAGTATTTTCTCTTATGCTGTTCAAACAACAAAAAATTAATTCATTTTTCTATAAATGTATTTTCTTAGAAAAATATTTTTCATAAAATTTCTTTTTCCGTTGAAACAAATAGACCTCATAACACTTTTTAGAGATATCTGATTGTACTTTTATAATTTTTTAATAATAAATTATAGATAATAAGTTTGATTAAATAAAAAACTATTTTGAATAGTTTTTATTTTATCTACGTTTAGTTAGATGGAATGGAATGGATAAAAAGTTTATTTGGTATGCATTATAGAATGTACATGTCCATTCTCTATGGAATGACCATTCCATCACAAAAGCAATGGAAGGGGTCATTCTATTATTCATAGATTGGTTATTTTACAACCTTATCCATCATATCTTTCATATATTCCAAAATCATTTTTATATTAATAAATAATAAAATAATATCATCTTTTCAATACATCTACTATAAAAATATTTTGATAATTATATTTTTAATAATAAATTTTAAAATAACATTTTTATATTATTTATAAAAAATATTATTTTTAACACAACATTATTTAATATAAATTAAAAATCATTGAATTAAAATTTATTTATTGATATATAAGAAGAGTCAAAATTATGAAAAAAAAAACTAGAATACTTGAATAACAAAAAAAAAAAAAAGAAATGTTAAGCCTTGCACATATTTTATTGCTTTTAGATAAATATTTTATTTTTTGTTATAAGGATATTATTATGATTGATTACTTTTTTTCCATTCTATTCCTATAATGTTTTGCTCTACTAAATATAAATTGGAATGAAATTTCCATCCCATTATTGACAATACCAAACATAATTATGAAATAGCCATTTGATTCCATTCCGTTCCATCTAACTAAATGTAACATTAATCAGGATTATAAAAAGATAAATATTCATATTTATACTCATACTATCCCAATTTTTTTTTCTTATTTTGTCATCATTGTCTTAATCCTAACAATAAGGACAAACTCCATATAGAACATGAAGTAATATATCCAACAAATGATGATCAATCTACAAAAATTCCTTTAACCGATTGATTTGACTTTTGCCATGCGTTTGCTCTTGGTAATTTCTACCTAATCAAGCATTTAAGTAAGGGAATCTAATTAGGAAAAAATTAATAACCTAACAAATCTCGAGTGAATGGAAGTTGGGGGGTGGCACCTACAGTGGAAGAAGCTAACTTTCTGCTCCGTAGTACAAAGAAAGTTAAACCAATTAGAGGAGGCTTCACAGATGATAAATCTAGCCCTGTAGTTTATGATGAAGATTTTCTTCATGATAAGGAAGAATCTTAGGAAATGAAGGTACAATCATACAAAGAAAAATTAGTAGGTATTGGTGGAAGAAAGGATGATAGGGAGGATAGTGATGATTCTTCTAAAGAGCAAATTGATAAAAAAAAAAGGCATAGAGGATGATGAAGAAGATTTTAGTAGCTTTGAAATCATAGAAGAGAAAGATGGTGTAAAGACTTGTCTAGCCTTTATAATTTCAAAAAAAAAAAAAAAGAAATGCATGAACAAACCATGGAGGAAAACTCTTAACATAAAATTGATAAGAAGGAAAATTGGATGCAGAGTCTTGAGACCAAACTTTATCAATTTTATGCGGAGGATGGCATCCTAGATATAATAGATTTGACTAATGATTTTTACATAGTTAAATTCAGTGCTTTTTTAGATTGAGTGTGCTTTCACTAGTAGATTATGGCTCTTATATGATCATTATCTTACTATTCGTTCATGAGATGTTGATTTTGATCCCAAGGAAGCAAGTATTGGAAGGTCACAGTTTGGATTCATCTTCCAATTTATTTATCTAATAGAAAACTTCTCAGATTCTTAGGTATCAGGATAGGTAAAATCATTAAGGTTGATGCTACAACCTCAAAGCAATCTAGAGGAAAGTATGCTAAAGTGTGTATGAAACTAGATCTTACAAAGTCACTATTGTCTAAATATTCCATTAAGGGTAAGATCTTGACCACAGAATATAAGAGTATTCATATAATTTTTTTTTAAAGCTGGAGTTATGGGCATTATGCAGAAAATTGTCTTGAAACTGCCATTAAACTAAAATTTATGGATGTCCAAAGGGAGGGGTAAGCGATAGGTGCTGGTAGTTTTGATGTTGACCCCAAACCCAACTATTATGGGTATTTTTGGGGCTGTACGAAATGGCCTAGCAGAGGCCTAATGGAGCAGTCTAGCAGAGAAGGGGCTGGCCTATTCTAGAGTAAGGTCACAGGGCTTGCCAGTAGATCACCTAATGCAAGCTTAGGTCATTGAGCAAACTACCCTGAGCATAAGTATGGAACCCCGAAGATCAGTCAGCACCCAGAAGCATATATTTTTAACGACAAGTCAACCTTCAAAACTGACACATTAGCCACTAATAGTCCAATAGTGAATTGCCAAGTATTTATTGCTCATCAAGCATTTATTACCTAATATGGTAGAATAGACATATTTGCAATTTATCAAATTACACTTGTAACCCTCACTACTTCTATAAATGGGAAGGGAAATCATTGTAATAAAGATATAGTGAAAAATACATGTAGGAATTCTACCAAAATAGTGAGAGAACTTATGTATTGAAGCTCTATTGAATCGAGTGAAGAAACTACCTCAAAAAGTAAATACAACCACCGTGGATGTAGGGGTCATATTGACTTTAGCTGAACCATGTTAAAAACCTTTAATGTTTATCTTGTTCTTCCTATTTTCTTGCATCTTCACACCTTTTATAGTAGTTTGGGTTTCAGAACCTTTAGTTGATCGATTACCAAAATCAATCGTTAACATTTTGGCCCGCTCGGTGGGACTAGATTACTTTTCTATTGACACACCAACCAACCAAGATGGTAAGAGGAAGAACAACCAGGAGCTTTGATGCTGCCATTAACCAGCCAGGTGTCCATGGAGAGCAACAACGAAACACACTAGAAGATGAAAACCCATTCTTAGTAAGCACTTTTTCTGTTCCCCTAGAGACTGATGGTGTATAAGTGTTGCATTAGCGCTAAGAAGCACTTGAGAATATAGTCAGGAGACTTGCTGACACAATTGCAGTGCTAGCCCAAGCACACACCTATAGGGCCTAAAAATAGGCCAAAGCTGCTGCGATCGAGAGAACAAACCAGGGGCCATAGAGAGAAGTGTTGGTCTAAGAAGAGAGGCCATCCAGAGAGGGACCTTGATGAGCATACTCAACTTGCTCCACCAACTCATGACCTGAATCTTAGGTTTGCCAAGCTCACAAGCATGATGGAAATGAATGACCTGGGAGCTCGTATCACACTAAGGGCTCGAATACGAGTCGTGATAGTGCTAAGGGTTGACAATTTGAAACGTAGGATTTAATGATGGAGGAGTTGTTATAAAGGGTATGACAGTTAGAGAAACATCCCTTAGCTCGAGACCGGTTAGATCACTACGAGGGGAGGACCCTATTTTCCAAGGAGATCGAGACAGAGCCTCTTTCCTATAGATTCAAGGTTCCTGCCATCCCACCATATGATGGTAGAAGTGATCTGTACGACCATTTGGATGCTTTCAACATCCAAATGGTCTTTCAGACGACCAACCCCTTCGTCAAACATTGTGTGTTCCTAGCTACTCTTAGGGATGTACCCCAAGTGTGGTTCAAGAACCTTCTAGCTCGTAGCATTAGTGGCTAGGAAAAGTGTTAGAAAAGATTCATCGATCAATATAGAACTCTTCAGCGGCAGCTCACACCATCTTACCACCTTGCAACAATTTATCAACGGAAGGATGCATCATTAAAGGATTATATTACAAGATTTCGTTATGAGGTGAACAATATAGAAAGCCCTTCTGACAATAGTATCTTAACAGTGATCTTGATGGGGCTTCACAAAGATGAGAAGTTATATGAAAGCATATACAAATCCCCAGTGAGAGACCTGGGAGAATTCCATGAGCGAGCTGCTAAGGAGATCAAATGGTAGAAGACTTTCATTCCAAGAAAGCTCGAATAGAGGAATGAGACAAGTAGGTCCACCTTCAACTAGGGCAAAAGAGGGAGCACTCGCAGGAAAGGTAGAGTAGGCTAAATGATGATGCTGATATTCAACCTACAAAGAAGGCAATGAGGGAGTGACCTCAATCACAAGGTCACCACAACAATTACAGTATCTTCTGTGATACCCAAGAGAGGATATATGTAACAAAAAAGCATAAGGAGGATTTTGGATAGTCTAGACCCTTAAAGACCCCATATAAGTTTAAAGATGCGGGTAGGTTTTCTGCTTATCATAATGACATCGGGCATAACACCTTTGAATGTAAGTCACTCAAGGATGCTATCAAAGACCTAATTAGAAGAGGTTGTTTGAAGGACTACATGGTGTGACCTTTGGGACAACGACCTCAGTATTCCTAATAGTCAGTGCAATAGCCATCCCAGCAGGTCGAACAGGAATAAACACCTATAGTGAGGACCATCTTTACAATCTATGGTGTGCCACATATCATATGCACTTCACATGGGTCACATGAATGTTATGTGCAAAGTGCAAGCCATGTCTTATTTGCGGGTTATGAATCTGGAAGACGCACCAAGAAAGCTAGGACCACCTTTGAGTGCATCACCTTTGTAGATGACGATGCACAAAGGATTCAGTCCCCCCATAACGATGCACTTGTCATCCAGGCCAAGATTGGCAATGCCAAAGTATGAAGGATCATGTTGGACACTTACAACTCAGTCAACATCATGTATAAGAAGTGCTATGAATAGATGGGACTGAGTGAGGGCAACTTCAAATCTTTCCCAAAGCCCCTTTTAGGTTTCACAGGGGACACAATATTTCTAATAGGGGAGGTTAGACTTCCTCTCACCTTGGAAGACTCGAAGCACTAAGCCACCATGCTGGCAGATTTTATAATTATTGATTGCCTTTCAGTTTACAATGTGGTGTTGTGGTGTCCTGTGTTGAACGATCTGGACATGGTCATGTCCACTAGGATGCTAACTATACAGTTCCCAACCTTCGATGGAGTCGGGTGTGTGTGAGGTGAGTAGCACGTAGCCTAACATTATTATGAAGATGTTGTTAAGGTCAGGGAAAGGCAGAAAAGGGTTGACCTAGTCTTTGGCAAAGAACCGCTAGCTCCAAGCACGATAGGGGTCAGTCACGACCTCGACCCTCATAACTTAGATACTAAAAAGGAAACTGGCCCTATAGAGGAACTTGAAGATGTACGGGTTAGTGAGGTAGATCGTGAGAGGTGCCTCAAGCTAGGAAAGAACTTGCCTCCTGACGTGAAGACCCAGCTCTCTGAATTTGTTAAGGTGAATTTGGATGTTTTTGCTTAGAATCATAAAGATATGGTGGGGATTGTGATAAATGAGCAAAATGCATACTTTTATGTTGATTATTATATCTTAATTTGTCATTAATTTGTGACTTTGCTGCTCTTTTTGTTCTAGTTTAGTCTATTTATTTTTTGGTACTGCTATAGTTTATGTTTCTCTTTGTAGGTTGGAAAAAAACCTTTGAAAGGAGGATGAAAGTGAAAGTTCAAAGCAGATTGGATTAAGGAGAAGCTAGGAGAGAAGCCCTACGAAGAACCCAACTTAATAAGTGATTAAAGCCTGAAGAAAAGAAAAAGCCAGCATTGAACATGGCCTGGTCATGTCCTAGAATATGACCATGTTCGGTGCATTCTCTAGCAAACCTCCAGCCTGAAACACGGCCAGCCCGTGTCCCAAAGCATAGCAGTGTTTCAACCCCTATCAACCTACTATAAAAGGCTGTATTGCATAACCTAAGAGAGTCATTAGCTAGAATTAAGATAGATTATGAGTTCTTTACTTTCCTAAGAGTTCGTCTGAGCAGAATTTAGGATTTCCTCTTTGTTTAAAGTTCTTGCAAGGATTCTAGTTTACTTTCAACTTCATCTTTTCTTCTTCTATCTTATTCTAAACATTATGTAGTTCTTTACATTAATGAATTTACTTTTTACTTCTATCATGTCTGAGTAGATCTTTATTCTAAGATTGGGAATAATCCAATTATGGTCCTTTAATGTTGTTGATTGATTTTTTTATTGTGATTACCTAGTATAAATTAATTCAACTATTATGCTTGCTATGTTCTTGATAAAATATTTGGCCAATATTTTTTCTTGTCTTAGGTAGATAGTTGAAGTACTGAAAGGAAAAAATTATTACCGGAAACCTAATAGTTGAATAAAGAGATTTTAATCACAAAAGTAGATTTAGTTTCTTTAGGATTTGAATTAGTTAGCATAGATCTTAAAGGGCTTAAATCAATCTAAACCACAAAAGTAGGCAATTGGGTTAATTTAAGTACTATTATTAGACCTTGAAAGAGGCTAGTAATTAATTTAGGTTAAACCATCCTCAAT
>JANHAO010009221.1:0-18589 GCA_026873985.1 Saraca asoca
CAAGCAATGCATTGAGATTTCATGGGTTGTTTGAGGGCTGAATTCTGATTAGATTCATTAATCAATTTCAAGGATTCTTATTTTTTGTTTTAAGCCTGAGAATATGATTAGCAAGTTGAATGAATATTTAGTAATCAATGATGCATTAGTCTCAAGTTGAATTCCCTTGGCTAGTAGTTGTTGTTTCTTGTTTTTGTTTTTGTTTTTGTTAGTGTAGCCTTAGATTTCATTTCTGCCAATCCCCCCATTTCATCTCCTAATATCATTGATAAAATCATCCTAAAATGGTCTTTGGGTTCGACCTAGGTTGCCTATGCTACAAGTTAGTTTAGGTAATTTCAATTTATAAATTACTAATTTGACGGCTTCACAAATTGCACATCAAGTTGCCGGACTCGTCTTATGATCCTTCTATTTGGCCTGAAGCTGCTGGCAACTTGTTGGAGGTGCTACATCAACTACTCAAACCTTCTTTCTCCTCATCAAAGTGCTACTACCTGATGGTCATAGCTGGCCATTCCTGCTAGCCAGTGAACATCGATGATCTTCCCTGGCTAGAGATTCGCAAATCATCCTTTTTTTTTCCTTTACTCAACTGGAACCCTAACCTAGTGTCAAACTAGTTAGTATACTTATACTCTCTTCCAATTTGATTTTCTTGTGTTGATTTTGTTCTAGGATAAGATTCATGAAATTAAATAGATCTTGTGATAATTCAAAAAATTTACTTTGTAAGTTGGTTGTTGATGTGGTTACTGGGGTTATGATGAGCTAGTTGAATAAGCTAATTTAGGAAAACTGTAGTTCAAAAATTTTCATTTGAAGTTATTTGGATATTTTCAAGGTAAGTAGATAATCCTACTCTTTTTGTGATTCCCTTTTTGCAAAACAAAACAATTTTGTTATATGAAACATTCTTATTTCTGAGTGATTGCAATATTAATGATAGCTTGTCTCAAAATTTTAACTATATGTTATATATATGAAAATAATTTATCGTAGCATATTTGTTCATCTTATATTGATCACTCTTTATAGAACCAGTGATTGCATCATGTTATTATATTGGATCTTTGATATTCTTGAATTATATACTACATAAAACGATTAATAACATTTTTTGAACACTAATTTCATGAACTGATTGAAACTACTTCTTATTTCTAGATATATCTGGTAGTATAATACATTTTGGTTAATTACTTATTTTTGAAATCCTGAATCCATCAGAAATTTCTTTAGAGAAATTCCAAGTGCACTTATGATTAGAATTATATCTGTTGGAGGAATAAGGGGAGAATATCTAATAGAAGCATAAGGTGTATGATGATATCTGATATCTGTTAGGTATAATTACTTTTAGGAATCATGCTTTGGATTCCGATGGCATTTAGAAATCCAAAATTTTTCTAATAGTTTACTATTTGAGAATTTGAAAGACCTCAATGATTTTCTTGAGTTTATATTATGTTGAATATTATTTTTTTATAATGTTATACTCTATCTCAATTTTTGACTTGACGATTATTATATTCAATGATTTGCTTTCTAAAGAAACAGAAGTTTCCAAATTATTAGATTGTTTTCAAACTGTTGACTATATCCTCACAAAGGTATGTTTCACTACTTAAAATTTGAATATGATTTGCAAACTAAATTTTGATTTTTTTTTAGGGATTATTTGCTCACTGAATTTCTATGAAGCTCACCCTCTTTTCCTTCTTATTTTTTAGAGCCTGAAGCTACTCCCTCCATTTTGTCTTATCGACCTGGCTCAAAGTCTGCTCCTTGACTGAGTAGATTACTTCTAAACGTATATTAATGATATAAATTTTGGTAGTTAGTATAGTTAAGATGTCCATGTGTCTGATCTGGTTGTTGCCTAGTGGGTTGGACATACTGTGTTGTTTAGGCCTTTGTAATCTTAGTTTTTGTTGTTTAGATTGTGTATGGAGGTGTGTAGCCTTTTTTTGTTGTATGGGCCTAATACCCTGGGGTCCAAAAAATAGAAGAAATTTTGTCGCATTTTCGATAGAAATCAAATTGAATATTCAATAAATTTATTCGTCTAGTAGTATATTATGTCATAGTTGTGTTATATTAAGAGTATTCTTGCATCATTAGGCTTTAGAGGATTTCCCAACAGTGACCTTCTACGCCAATCATGCACTATGGATCAGGGCGTGACATTAATACTCAAATAGGATATATTTTTAACTACCTCACTAAGGAGCCGAATGAGTTTATACAATAAATAATTTTCTCTTAGCTTTTTTGGAGCTATATACAAATTTTGATTTGTTGGCTTGTTTTTATTAGTTTTGTAAAATCTATTAAATACTTATGTCATATCCTAAAATTCATGTATGTGATTGACACAAATTGTCCTAATGATGACTCATGAATTCATGTACATTCATAACTTCTTGAAAACATTTGATGATTTTTGAAAGAAAATAAACTCTAATCCTTTTCATAAAAATTTAAAATAATACTAAAAATATCATTGCATGCATTTATAAAATAGATGCATGATTTTTGTATAAAATAAAGTCCTTTTTCAATTTAAAATCTCATAAAACTATCGTGAAAACATGATAAACTCATCTAGTGAATGGCACATAGATCATCAAATAATCATTCACCCAAATATTTGAACATAAGCAAATAGAAGTCATCACTAATTGAGACTTCTCATGAAAGCAATGCCTAAAAATGCTAAATGGGATGAATACAATCACTTAGTGAGTAAAAAATCTTCACCTTCAAGTGGAAAACAACTTTGGTTGTACACATTTATATAACATCATACAAAAATGTATATGTATTTATATACATATACTTAACTAAAGTATTGCACATACATCGACCATCATATTATATATACACGTATTCATAAACAAAACATACATTTATAAATTACAATAGAAAGGTCATCAGGGAAACTTACATAAAAATATTTGTACATATACTAAGTTTTAACCTATATATTTGTAAACTAAAGTGAGTCAATATCCAATCCTACTAGTTCTGAAAACACTTATGTTCTCATAACTTAATAGTTCTAAATCACATTCTATTCCTAGTTCATTTATGGTTCATGCAATTTTGTGCTATATCATACATCATATCTACTTCCTTGCTTGTGCATACTACATCTGCATTGTAATATCACATAAATCATGAATGTTGAAGTAGGAGGATTTTTGAGTCACTTTCTATGGTAACCTTAATTTAATCTGCTGGCCAATTAGAAGACATGCACCATATAGTAAAGTTATGCAATTAACTCAACTAGTTTATAGTATTCAATTGTGCATACAAATCCAAACACTATTATATTAAGAAAGGAATAAGAAGACTAAAACATAACATACATATCTTGTAGCATAGCTTAAGTCCCAATACAATTCATAATGACATGGGCTTACATGTTTATTGTGTCCATAAGCATAATCATAATATAGGTTCTTCCTTAATTGCACTTAGACATTCTAAACTTAATAAGTCAGTTCATAACAACAATCACAAATACTAGTTTTATGCATATCATTTTTCTGTTTATGTTTTTTTGAATAAAATTACTATCAATTATTGTATTCATTGAGTCTAACCATATTTGTTTCTAAGTATCGAGTCCTAGATTCTAATTACTTAAATCTATAAATGATTCTAATTCTATACCTAAATTCTATGTCCACAAACTAGGTAACCACACCTTCTAATCCTAATTTATCCTTCTATGCCTACTAACTAAGTTCCAACCTTGAGAAGTTCATCTATATAGTCATACAATCCAACACATCACATATATACAAAATAATACATGAATAGATACATCAAATAAACATATTTGCAATTCAAAACTTTTTTGATTATATTCATATTTCATAATTGACTTATTACATCCTTAATTCCTCTTCAACCTTATTTGCATTACTACACAACAGAAAACATTTAGGCTGATTTCAAAAATATAATTTTCATATTGGAAAATGAAGCCAGTCAAAAAGTAAAGACTCCCACTCACTTAATGTGAAAAATGTTCTTTCCAACACTCAATGTGTTACGTCCCAATTCTCGACATGTAATCGATGTAGATGGTCACCTAAGGGAAATCCCCTACAAGCCCAACTCGTGCAGTAAAACCCTTGATATGACATGCCTCCTATGTGGAGAATGGTTAGACAAATGAAAGATATGCAAAATAAGATGGTGAATTAAAGTAGCACTGACACATTTATCAAATACTTTAACATATTTTTAATAGAAATTCGGCAAAATCTCCTTTGCTTTCTAGACCCTAGGCACTAAACCATTACAACAACTGAGGATTACATGCCATACTTAAGACTTGTACAATCAAACATAATGCAACACAAGCCTAGATATCACAATATACACAATTTACTAGGTGACAATTACATATATACATGGAATGACTCGACTTAACTAATTGTCAAAATACCATTATCAACATATCTCCATACTCCACAAAAATAGCCTACTTAGTCAAGGAGCAGGCTTAGGTTCAAATGGGTGAGAGTGAGTAGCAAGATTGGCCTCAAACTCTAAAACTATTTTGAAAAAAATAGGGTGAGTTTCCTTAGAAACCCAGTGAATGAATAATTCTCTAGAAAACAATGATTAGTTACAAATCATATTTAAATGCAGTACAATATAACATACTTATATATATATATATATATCAATTTGTAACACATCTTACAAATCGAAAGTTGCAGTTTATTAAGGAAATAAATTCAATAAATATATCAAACATCAAGTTGAAATAAGGTATAAGGATTAAAACTGATGAGACTACATTCCCGCTCTTTAAAGTTCTCTTAAACATGGAAATAAAGAAGCAAAGCATAACATTTTAAGAGTACTCATCATATAGAAAAATGAAGGAAAATATTAGAATCCTTTTTATCTCATAGATAGTCGAGTAACAGAGAAAAAAACTTAAAATTTCTATTTATAGTTGGAATCCAATAGCTAATTCTTAAAGGTAACCTTGTCTAACAAAAATCAGTCATCGTCATTCATCTTGTTCTTCCAATAGATATTCTCTCCTTATTTCTCCACCAGATTTTATTCTAATGACAAGTGCATTTGGAGATTCTCTAAGAGAATTTCCAAAGGATTTAAGTTTTAGTTTTTCAAGGAAGCTCAATATCAAAATATTTCATACAATAGTATGCATTAATAACGGAGTAAAGAACCATTTCCAACTAATTTATAAATTGAATCACTTGACAATGAAATCTTCCATTTCATGTAACACCTTTGCTCAATAATTTCAACAACCCACTATGACAAAGTAGCAAGATTTCCAACATCAATATAGAAATTAATACTTAAAAAGGGAGTATATATACACATAATATAGTACTATTTGTTACAACATATGATTTTACTTTTAAATGCAAGTAACTAATAAAAATTCAATTTATTTAAAATCATTGTAGTCTATGATGTCAAAATTTACAATAATAAACAAAATAGACATTTGTGAAAGAAAAAAAAAAATTCACAAAGAGGAGTAAAATCACTCACTTTTAAAGGTAACAAGATAACTTCAAATTATATTTTAAATCTCCATTGTCTAAAATAACCTTAATAAGTCCACCAAAACCTAACAACCAAAACCCATCAAACATCTCCAAAATCAGTCTCTAATTTGAAATGAAACATTTTAATCATTTGAGTTTCATGAAAAAAAAATAATAATTAAAGTTGAGAAAGAGTAAATATAGGCTCACAAGTTTGACACAGTGTTGGGTTTTTTGGCAAGCACTGTCGGTTGAGCAAGGGAAGGAGATGAACCAATTTTGCTATCATCGCCGACCACCGATTGCAGCTGATTCATCAGCTATTTCGAACCGCCAAGCTCCGGCCGGAAGAAAATAAGATTAAGCGCCACTCAGCTGAAACAGCAGGGTAGATGCTCACCGGCGAGAATCTTGCGACTGGAAACAGCGGGGCATTGGAAAAGATGACGGCGCACGGAAGAAGCTTGGCCCGACGAAGCTCGCTGACAATCGAAGCTTCCTGACGAAGTGATGGCGGCGAGGAAAGCAAGGGACCCCTACAACCTGCTGAAGATGGACTGTTAGGCAGCAACTTCGTATTTGGTTCGGAGATTAACGACAGTAGACGACTTCCGGGAAAGCTGAGGACGGCGGACACAGATCAACGGAGAAACGATGGTGTTGGCCTTCGGCGTCCTCTGTAATCGCCGCAGAGCAGAAGAAAAAAAAAAATTAAGTGGGGGTTTCGGGAGGAAGCATTAGTGGAGTAGGGTCTGGTACAAGGCAGCTTCAGGGGAAAAGGTATTTTATTACTTTATATATATATTTATTTATATTTACAACAACATAATGTATTTGGTATTTTCGCTTAATTCGCACAATAAGAAAACAGAGGAATCATTTCGGGGAGAACTAAAAACATGCAGACAAAATTAAACCACCTTGTTTGAGAAACTTAAAGTAACCAGAGAGAATATAAGCATAGGCTTGCATTCAAAATAACAATCTCTGCTATCATAGCATCTCATCGACAATCAATAAAGGTATATGAAAGTCGACAGCCTTCTGTATATTTAGACTTCCCTTATTGTATAGCATCCAAACACGAAAGGAGAACACTAACCTTTTATAAAAAATATTGAATTTATTGTGAGAGGGAAAAGTAAAAGAAAATAGAGATTATGAACTCAAATGAATACTGAATCTGAACTAGGAAGAAAAGATATATATCATTTAAGGTGCAACAACCTCTATGCATTTTAAATATACTTCCATTAAACTAGCATGTTAAAATATACATCAAGTAACTAAAGAATTCAAATCAACATTTTAAATAGGCTATTCATTAATTCAAAAGAAAATCTATGTTAATAAAACTTTGTAGAGTACAAAAAATACTTAATGTCTAAATTTGATCATAAAGTGATTAAGGTGGTTATTTTTTTATTTTGTTATAAACAAGTTAAATAATTATTTAATAATTATAGTAAGTTGCTCCCCTAAATAGTTAAACAAAATAATTAGTTTATCCTTTTTTTTTCCTACTAGAATAAGAAAATAAAACTAAACACTTGAAACAAATATGGTAAAATTACAAGGTCTTGAATATAAATATTTTCTAAAATTTTTTCTTAAGGCATGTTACAAATCTTCCATATATAAATCCTAAGTACTACTAAACATCAAAATTTTTATAGGATACAATTTTATATGAATTATTTAAAAAAAATTAGGTGTTACACAATGAAAAGTGGAATAAATCTAGTTTAATAAGGAAATGATGTGAACTTCACAAAAGCAAAATTTACTAATTTGAAAATCATGTGTTCATGATTAAAATGATTTAGAACAAAACAAAACAAATTTCTATTAATTGATTTACCTTAAATTTTGGATTCTAAGCTCGATGCACTTTCGGGACCTTTTTTTGATAGCACACTGCCCATCATAAAGCTTCTAGCCAAAGTATGACTACCTTTTGCAAATCTGCGACAACTAAGATTTTGCTTTGCGTGAGGTTGGCCAGTTGATCATTAGTAACTCACAAGTTAATTGGCTAGCTTGGTTGACCACTTGAAAGGTACTGGTTGCCCGAGGACTAATATTGCTTTGAGTTTTCCCTTTTAGGTATGCAGTTGTCACATGAGCCAAAAAAAAGAATAGGATTAGAGGTGGTGACAGAGTTAGCCTCAAATAGAGTAAAGGTGTTAGTTGATAACAAAATATTTTACTCATTTATTTGTCTTCTCACTTAGTATTTTAAGGTCTAAAATGACTTATTTTCAGCTGTGTTAGTATGTATTTATAGTGTGATATTAATTGGATGCATTATATAAAATTCTGTAGTTTTAGGCCATTTTGAGCAGTTTCTATAATTTAGTCATAACTCAAGCTACACTTATTCAATTGATGTGCTTCTTATCTTGTAGGAAAGGTAAGACATTGATTTACAACTTTCATGAAGATCTCCAAGGCTGAATCACCCAATTGGCTATCTGAAATTGGAGTTGAAATCAAGATCAGAGTACTACCTCGGGCAGCCTGACTTTTGTACACTAATCAGACCATAACTGGAGTTATAGAGGTTCAATTAAAGTCAAACTAAGCCCAAATGGAAGCTGAGACATAAATCCACATTTCTTATGAAGACTTCCTGAGTTGAAAATGTCATTATGGGCATGTAAAATGAATTACAACAGAGAGGTAGAAATGCTGTGAAAATGGGCTTCTGCAGAATTGGTGTTAAGGCCCCCCAATTGGCATGGATCTTGAGTCCAATTAACCATCCTTTGATTCAGCAAATACCCAACCATCATTGCCTACTCACCAACCAATGCAGCTAGCTTCTCCTTTTACCTGAGCAAAGCTTTTTTTGTTTAGCAAGTTTTTAGTCCACTTTTTAGTGTAGTTTTAGGGAGAGTTTTGGGAGGTAGAGAGCAAGATTTTGCTCTCCTCTTTTCTGTAACTTTCTGTCTTCAATGGAAGGCTAAATTTGTAACCAATCCAAGGGATTAAGACTTGAAGATCAATACTGAGATTCTAGTTTCACCTTGCATTCATTTGTTTGTCATTTCTTATCCTTTTCTCTTTATTTTTATTGTGATATCTGAGTTAAATGGATCCATTTGATTTAGATATTAATATGATTATTGAGATTTTGATAATCACCTTAGGAAGGGAATAGGAAAACCAAGCAATGCATTAAGATCTTGATGGATTGTTTGTGGCTGAGTTCTGATTAGACTCATTAATCATTTTCAAGGATTCTTGTTGTGATTTTAAGCTAAAGAATATGATTAACAATTGAATGATTATTTAGTGATTAAGGATGCATTAATCTCAAGTTGATTTCCTTGACTGGTTGCTTGTTTATTGTTATTTTAGTTTCTGTTTTGTTATTGTAGCTGTAGGATTTAGTTTCTGCCAACCTCTCCTTATTTTCAACTTCTAATTTAATTGATATCATCCAACAAATGATCTTTGGGTTCCACCTGGTGTTGCCTTATACTACAAGTAGAAGGTAGCTCAGTTTTACAAATTTCTAATTTGATCAGTCTCGACAACCGCAATTATTAGTCACAGCTAGAGATAAGAAAATAGGCCTTAAAGCCCTTGAGAAACTAAAAGAGTGTGGTCTCTCTGACCTTATTGTTTTTCACCAATTTGATGTGGCTGATTCTTCTAGTGTTGCTCTTCTTATAGATTTTGTTAAATCCCATTTTGGGAAACTTGATATTTTGGTAAGATGACATGTTGGTAATGCTTGATATTCTTCATCAGAAAACATATTTTGTTGGAATAATTTTATTTATGTGTATTTATATCTATAAAACAATTAAGATAATAGAAAATATTTTGTTTTTTTAATATTACATGTGGGGAGTGTGACAAAAACAACATCCAGTATCTTAAATAAGAAGTTTATATCTCTCACTGTTATAACACCATGCATTATTTTATTGATCACAAGGTATATTAGTGACATTAAAGTCTTTATTTGCATATAAGCAAATGAGATTTTTCTACCAAAAATATTTTTCAACAAAACAAACGAATTCTTTAAGTCTCTTTCAAATTTTATTTTAAGTTTTTTTTTTAAAATTACAAGTTCCATTTGATGAATTATAAATGCATATAGACATTATTATTTTCATTAGCGCTCAATTCCCTATCTATTTTTTTTACTCCAACATCTTGTTTTTTTATTACTAAACAACAATTATAATGCCTTCAACAATATTTAAAGAATGGAAATTGTCTTCTAAAGCTGCGGTTAACCATAGTTGAAAAATTCAAAAAGGTCCTCCTAAATTAGAAATAAAATCGTGATCTCTGAGGTGGTCTTTAACCAAATTAATGTTGTAAAAGAGGTTAGCCAACACAAAGGGTCTTAGAGCCAATTATTGGCCTTCATGGAGTAAAATGGCTAGAGGCAAAAAGGAAGAAACTATTTTCAATGATGAGACACAAAAAAGATGTTTACAAATCCAGTAAAGTAGAAAAGTGATACGTTCACTATCAGAAATTGGAGAATAAAATGATATTTGAAATGTCATAAAAAAAGTTGAATAAGTGGAATTTTTAGCAAAAATAGGCAGAAGTTGTCAAAAATTTTTTTGTTAAAGGGGAGAGTATGGCCTCAAGCCAGTAAATGAAGTAATGTCAAAAGAAGAAAGATAAATCATAACATAAGGGGCTTGAAGGCTATTAGTAGTAAAAGACCAAAAATATAGAGAAACTCTGATTACTAGAGGAATACATTTAAAAGAAAACCTAGACAGATGGATTATATAAAAAATGCCAATTTTTTTTTTCAAAAACATTATTTCTTTGATTGAACTTGATCCAACCAATTTAGATACGATAGGCAGGACAGAGAAAATTCCTAAAAACCTTAACAGTCTTAGAGACCTATAGAGTAATAGGAATGGACTTGGAAAATAACAAACGTTTATGCAAAATTAGAAATGCATGTCTGATTTCTAGTTAGAAAGATGATCCAAATAAAAATTGGCAATTCATTCTTGCTAACATCAAACTCAATGGAGGGGATGAATACATTAAATTAAGGATGGAAAGTGTTTCTGAATGGGGATCTAGAACTCTAATAGCTTCAAATGCTAGGGAAGAAGAGCTTGAAGCAGTGGCTATGTTTTCTTTGAAAGGTAAATGTGAAAATTGAAAATTGAAGGAGGAAGTGCAGGCACACATGCAGTAGATAGGCTTAAAGGAAATTTGAACCATTTGAGAAAGAGGAAGCAAAGTGAACTTTGAAGGTTCAATAAGTGACTTAAAAGGAAAGGAAAAGGAGGGTTCCTTTTTGGTGTCTTAGAAATATATAAATAAATAGCTTTGTTTACTCGGAGACATAGCTATGATCATTGCTAATTAATAAATATGCAAAACTATTAGTTTATGGTTCCACATGTCATAGAGCAACTCAAAGGTTACAATTTGGTCTGACAGTTGGTTGTTGACATCCTAAGTTGGTCAAGTACTTGAATTAAGATCATAAAGTCATAGTTTAGCTTGATATTTGTGATTTGATTGAAATTTTTGAATGTGTCAAAATTTCAACAATTGAACCAAACTAAGGGGCTACTATTAGCCACCCACTGGGAAATACAGTTGTCCGCATGCTCAGAGTCAAAACAAGGCTAAAATGAAATAAATCAAATAGTTAACAAAAATAATAGAAGTAAACACACGTGTCAAGCACGTGAGGAATAGTTATCTTATGGTTATTTTGTCGCTTTTTAATTGTTTTATTTTTTAAGAGCACATATCCATTTTCATAGGAGTCAGTTTTCATGAGTAGATATTTGAAGAAAACTATCTATAGTTCTTATAAATAGGGTATTAATGCACTAAGAAGGCCCTTAAAATTTTCAATTTGATAACTTACCCAAATAGGCTTTGTGTTCTTTGTGACAGTTTATTGCATAATTCAGCATTATGCTAATCTTTATAGCTTTTAGGAATTCTTTCATTCCTATGCTTAAAATTCCATGTGTCATTATCACGCATTTTGATATAATTCACAACTATCTAGAGTGAAACTCTTTACATATTTTGTTGTTTCCAATCATATTACTTTGTCTGGATTTTTCAAAAGATTGAAATCTCATCTATTTTCTGTGAAGAACCTATCTTGGAGTCAAAACTTTCAACTTGTGAAATCGGGCTTGAAACAAACGCACCTAATGTGAAAACTATTCTTTCTATCACTTTATGAAAGATGGTCAAATAAATTTGGCTTATCTAGGGAAAGATACAAACCTCAAAAAACCAAAGTTCATTGATTTTAAAATGGTGAATTCAAGATTAAAAAGATTCAGAACAAGATAAATCAAATTTCTATCAATTGATTTACCTTATATTTAAGGTTTTAAGTTTGATGCACTTTGGAGACCTCTCTCTGATAGCACTTTAACTATCAGAGAACTTTTAGCTAAAGTACAATTGTACTTTCACAAATCTATGATGATTAGGGTTTTGCTTTACATGAGGTTGGTCGATCGATTGGAATTAAGTGTCTAGAAATGACGGACTAAAAGGTACTAGTTAGCCCACCAATAAGAACTAACTCTTGACTCCTAGATGAGTCACTTAGTCCACTTCCAGACCCAATCCAATCTAGAATGATGGAGGGTGTTACAACATATGTTCTATGTACACAAAAGTTTCATACCGTAACTTTGTACTAATGGATTAGAATCAAAAGAGAAATTTAAATATGCATAACAAAATTGTAAGGGATGCCTATTAACCTCAAGGCTTTACATATTTAGTTTTGATAATGACAAATGATAAATGACAAATAGCAAATGGTGAATAGATTGCATTGCATATCCTTGTACTTTATCAATGTCCAATGTGATTAATGTTATATCATTTACAAAAGTTAATAGGAATGCTATACTATGGTTAATGAATATATATGATAAGTTCATGATGCATGCTTTTGTGATAATTAGTTTCAATTATATAGCTAAATCATGCATTATGATAAATTAGATTGGACTAACTATATGGATTGTAAAGTTTTTATTTATGTTATAAGATTGTCCAAAGAGAAGAGAGCGAGCATTGGAGTCAAGTATTGACTTTTCTTGTTTGGGCTTAGCTCTAAATAAATGTAAAGGCATTAGATTAAATGAATTTAGCTTATTTGCTTTGATATTACCTTTGGAAGTTTACCTTAAAATTTTGGTCAAAAAGTTTTTGAAATATTTTTACTAAAAACATTCCAAGATATTCTTGTAAGATTTATTAAATTGTTTGAACTTGGAAATATGTTTTTACATTTGAAATATTTCATCATAAACATTCTAACTTGTTCTTAAATATTTTATCACATTCATTTAATTTAGAATCATATTTTTGGATTGATTTATGAAGTTTAAAATGGTTAAATTGGTTGAAAATTTAAAATGGTTAAATTGGTTGAAAAGGAATTGCACAAATATGATTTTTCTCCTATAGGCATTGCGAGACTTGGCCTATTTTAAACTATTTTCATGGCCATGATAACGAGAATAGGGTAAGTAGTTTTGGTTTGCAAGTCGAATCGAGTTTTGTACTATTTTTTGTACAATTCGAATCAATCCTTATTTTTTATCCAATTACAAGTCCAATGGCATTCAATTTTGGCCTTCTTGAAGGTTTGCAGCTTTAGGCAAGCAAAATCAAAATTTCAATTATATTTTCTGAAGTCAAATCGAAGTCTTTACATTTAATCCCCACAATTTTGATCATAAGTATGCTTAATTTTTAACTTTTAAACCCACGATGATGCTCACAATCATGATCATAAAAGTTGATTTGCACATAACAACTAGTTTTTACTAGTTGTTTATATTTACTATGAATACCCATTTCACACACATTTTTCTTATGTGAAAAAAAGCAAGACCTAAAATCTTAAGAGGCAAACATTCCCTTTTCATATGTGCTTCATCTTTTTATCTATATTATTCAATTTGAGCTAGATTTAATTAATTTTATATTTATTGAGCTTCAATTTGTAATTCAAACTTCAGAGTTCTTTAATTTTTCTATCAAATATTTCAAAAACTATTAGGTTTCCTAGGGGTAGCTGTACTTAGATTTAAAAAGTGGTTAAACTCTTTGTTTTCTCCTTTTGAGTGAGTGGTTAAAGTTCTCAAAAAGGGTTTCTGATCATGGCTGAGCAATCATTTGTAAGGGCTTTTCCTTGTGCCTATCAAAACTTGGAGGAATTGTTAATTTTAGTGGATTTAAGCTTAGTTAAGGGCTTGGAAGTGGATGTTCGCTTTGAAGAGTATTTTTCAAAGGGAAACCACTACATATCTTGAGTTTGAATCTCTTTACCCCTACTCTTTTTATTTTCCAGCAATTTACATTGGGTATATACTTTTACTCTTGCTGGTGCATTGAGATCTTGCCATTACTTTGTTTATATTGTTGGAATCTACTGAGTATTTTTGTGCCACAAAGACATGATTTCTATCTTTGAATGTGCTCATTAATGTCTTACCTTGCATAGTTAACTGAGTTGTTTTGCACTTCTTTGAAAGAAAATTATGATATTTCAAAATCCCCAAGATTTTAATATGTTAATATCTTTAAACCTTTTTTTTTTATGGTTTTTACTTCATAGTTTGAAAAGGAAAAATTGAGTGTTTTTTACAAACTCTTGATTTGTATTCATGGGATATCCTTGTGGATGGTTTATCTTCAAACCAAGGAATGAATGAGATGATGTTTATAAAAGGGATTTTGCTTTGAACATTAAAGTTATGAAAATTTTGCGTAGCAGTTTAAAAGATAATGCTTATGCCAATGTTTCTAAATGCTCTAATGCTAAGGAAATTTGGGACACTCTTTATGCTTTTTATCTTGATGATTGTCTTTCTATTGACAAAATTATTTGTGTTGAGCATGAAAAGGAAAAAGAAGAAGAGGAAGATATTGTTGAGGAAATTCTTCACAAGGATTTGCATGAATGGGAAACTTGTTCCATGCCTCCCAATGAAGAATTTCAAGAGAAAGAAAATGATGGTTCCAAAGAAGAGTCAATAAGTTGAAATGGAAAAATCAAGCTTTATGACTTAAAAGGACTTAAAGATATATGATTCTAATATTAATACTAGTCCTTGTCATGATGACTCACATAATCTCAATGAATTGCATAATGATAAAATATCTATAGCATTTGATTGTTCAACTTCTAACGACTTACAAACTGAAAATGATTTAATTCTAGAGGATGTTGAACACTCAACTTGTATACTCTTCAAGTCTTTAAGATATAGATTTCACTCTAGGAAAATCTAGAAAACCTCTTAGCATGCTTGAATCAAAGTGCAATTTTTATAAAATACCAAAGTTTTCTAAATGTGTTTTTCAAGAAAAATCGAATTCTAATAGGAATTCTATTATTTATAATTATTATGGTTATTAAGGTTATATATCTCACTTATGCCCTATTAGAAGCAATTCTTACAAGAGAAAGAAAGAAGTTTGGGTTCCTAAGGTTTCCAAATGTTTGAGTACTAATATCAAAGGATCCAAAATGAAGTGGGTACCAAAAAGCCCTCCTATTGCTTCTATTTTGCATAAAAATTCTTGCAAAGGTAGACAATTTAGTCAAGAAAAGAAGAAATCTTCAATAAGAGTTTTTCCAAAACAAAAAGGCAGAAAAAGAAGATTTCACATAACCAAAGCTTCTCAGATATACACTTTTAAAGTGTTAAAGCTTAAACCATTGACGAAGAAGTAATGAGTAACAAAGAGTTATCCTTTTATTACAAAAAATAAGGTTTCAATTTCTCGAACTTCTTGTATTACTCAATTTGATATTCATTGAAAAGAGGTGAAATTATTCTAAAGCATGAGCATTGCATGAAGATTGTGCTTCATTTTTTTTTATCAAAATCATTTATACATTTGATATATTATCCTAGATACATGATTTACTTTGTCTTCATTGACCTTTAGCTCTTTGATGCTATAACTTAATATAAGGGTTTGCAATACTTGGCATATGTTTCCTTGAAACTCATTGTCTATCACTCTTATATGGAATATATGAAAATGTTTGAAAATTATTTCTTATCTTCTTTCTTATGTTATTTAGTTTTTTTTTAATACTTTTATTAATTTTCATCTAACCGTCTTGGACCCAAGTCTTCGTTGGGTACCAAAAGAAATCATTTTAAGCTATTTTGTAGGAAGGAAATGCAGTAATTCATCTATCTCAACATGCAAATAGAAGTCAAATTCAACTTGTGAAGAGTCAAATTTTACTCTCAAAGGAACTAACTTCCGTAAAGAGGAATGTTAATTCAAAAGTTTGGGGTACTTTATCCTCTTTCTATGCTTAACATGCTTTATATCTTTCTTGAATTTGGATAGTTGAAGTTGAAACATATCATTGCTATGATTGGTTTTATTTCTAAAATGATATGTTCTCTTTGAATTTAAGAAGGGTAATTCCTTCTATTAAGACAATTATGTCACTAATACTTCTTGAAAGAGTTTATATGCCTCTGGTGGAATTTTTGAGTAACAAATGGCTCCATGTTTTGTTAATGATCATTTATTATAAGGAGCTTATTTCTTCATAACTAATTAAAATTGGTGAATATTTGTTCTCTTAATAGTTGGATACAACTTCGCTCGTATGCTCTTGGTTTCTCAAAATACTTTATATGAGTTTTGATGATTTCACATTTTTTAAAATCAAAAAGTCTTTATACACCTTTATAGGTATGCAATATCAGTGTTGTTGTTATTATTATTATTTGGCATGAAACAATACAGATTTTGGTTGATCAATATGGGTGGCAACTAGCTCCAACTGAATGAAATAGATTAATATACACACAATGTCCTAGGTTTAAACTCATGATAGTAAAGAGGGAAAGTCTTTAAGATAAAATCAGGTGCCACTGCACCACTTAGAGTGCTAGCAAGTCTATTTTTCTTTTAATAATTCACAAAGAGCAAAACGTATTAGGGAAAGGTGAAAATGAAATCTATAAGGATTTGAACATCTCATCATGCAAGTTGCAACATACACCTAATCTAAAGATTAACGTTAATCAAACTTGAATTACTTGTTCAATTTGTACCAGAATTATATTTAAGATTTCCTATTAAATAAAAGGAAGTGCTCAAAGTATTTTACCTCTTTTCTTTTCACTTTTTGGCTATATCCCTCTTGCATGGAATATGTTAGCCATGAAGGCAAAAATGAACAAACTTAGCAATTGGAGTTTGAATGGGAAACAACAATTCTACCTAAACTGAGTTCTGCACTTCATTTCCAACCCATTCTTTTTGTAAGATAAAAAAACTCAATTCTATTAATTTTCTCAAGTGGAAATCTTGTTGAACATATTTGCGGCCTTGTTTCTTGATGTGATGGAGAAAATAAAAGATGTCTCGTTTCCCTCGGAGAAAGTTTATTCTTTCAAAAGTTTGCACTATTATTTACATAAAAAACTCTAATTGTATTGTACCTTAATGCTAAAACCTTACACAATCGCTCTCAAATCGTATCGTACGTTAATGCCAAAACCTTACACGATCGGCCTCAAGCTTGGATGAAAAGAAGAAGGGTTGTTTTAGGTAGTTGATAGCTAACACAAAACTATTTTGAATCTTTTATAATGCCAACATTGTTCTACTATTTGCATGTAGCAAAAATTAATTTATCCTAGTTTTCATTTCTTGTTCATGTCATATTCAGAAATTATCAAAAGAATAAGCTGAAGGAATCTTAAGTGATGCTGAAAACCATAGTGAAGAGAAAATTGATGAAGTGCTGAAGGAGTTTCTGGAAAACTTCAAGGAAGGCTCAGTAGAAAGCAAAGGATGACTCAAAATTCTCTCTGCAATTGTAGTTTCTAAAGCAGCCATGAATGCTTATACTAGTTTTCTGGCCAAGAAGTTCCCAAGCTTCTATATAAATAGTGTCTGCCCTGGCTTTGTCAAAACAGATATAAATCACAATAGTGGCACTTCAACTGTGGAAGAAGTTGCTGCAAAATGGTGGCCGATCTAAGCCCTTCTATATCCGTGACCAAGTCACTCCGTTTTGATAAATAACTAATTCTTTGAATTTTAGAGCATATGATTGTATAAAATACAAATATTATTTGTATGAAGTACTTTTTCTTTTATCTAAGGAAATGTATCTTCCTTCCATTTAGGGTATATAACAGAAAATTGATATCTAAGTTGATTATGTTATTATTGTAAGTAATGTTATATACGTAAAAAAGTCTATTTATACTTTATAAAATGATATATTTTAAAATAACGTTAAAGTTATATTTTCTATTCACACCTTACATAAAATTATTTTTATTAATTAGATAATTTTTAAAGTCAAAGTCAATAAAAAATCTGAAATGTGTGAGAGAATTGTGACAAAAATAATTGTGATTGAAACTTTTTTTTTTTCCCATCAAGTCACACACATCTCCTCTCTATGTATGGATCCACACTGCGGGGCACGTATTATTGCGTAACAATAAAAGAAAAAATCTACCTGCACATTAGGAAAAAGAAAGTCATACACATCTTTTGTTGCACGTAATCAAGCAATCTGTGGCACACAACCATTAAAAAATAATAAAACTAGCACAAAAGTGCATCAGTTGAATGTTATTGTGTAAGTTCTTGGAATTGTCTGTGAACAAGAAATGTTGCAAATTGAGTTCCAAATACACTATTACTATCCCTATGCTTGGGTGCGCGGAAGTTGGACAGAAAAAAAAAAAAAAAGGAAGATGCCATATTACACGGAAATCAAGAAAACTTCTTCTGCTTAGCTTGCGCGGAAGTGGGAAGAGGAAGGAAAGTTTAGAGAAAAAAACAAAGTGAATCTCAGGGATTATATTTCCGGCCAAAAAAGAGGGGAAGTGGGGGAAGTTGCATAATAAACTTATATTTAAATTTATAAATTATTTTTCTTATAATTAATTTTTAAATTTTATGATAATTATATTTAATATTTATATTTTAAATAATTTGAGAAATATATTTAATTTGATATAAAA
>JANHAO010009222.1:0-18585 GCA_026873985.1 Saraca asoca
CCACCTTCTCATTCATTCTCTCCTCATATTGAATTTTTCACATTCTCATTCAATGTATCATTCTTATTCAATGTTCTCACATTAGGCTTCACCACATTCTCATTCAATGTATCATTCTTATTCAATGTTCTCACATTAGGCTTCACCACATTCTCATTCAATGTATCAATCCTATTCAATGTTCTCATATCTTTTGTATCCAAATTAGTCTTTTGTGTTTTTTCTTTTTCGTTAGAACTTGTTCCGTTTGCCTGAAAGAAAAAATAAATACTGCCTAGATTGTTGTATTTTCTTTCCAAGAAGTAACCTTTTTATTTTTTTTAATTAGCAACCATTAAGTCACTTAATATTTATATATATATATTTTTAAATATTCCTTTGACCAACTCTGAAAATAGATAATTAGAATATTCACATCTAATAGCGGTAGTTACGTAGTGTATATAGTGGTAGTTTGAATCATCGTAGAGTAAAATAACAATGGTTATGAGAACCGCTAGAAAACATGGCAGTGGTTCGACATTAGCAGCAATTAAAATGAATCACTGGAAACTACAGTTATTAAACTATCATTATTTTTTTAGAAATTTTCAATTTAATTTAGTGGTGATTACCTAACCATCGCTATTTTTTTTATAAAAATTTACAATTTAATTTATAAAATTTTTTAATTTAATTTAGATGTGGTTAAATAACCGCTGTTAAATTTTTTTAACATTTTTTGTAAATTTCAAGTCATTTAATTTGTTCATTTCATTAATTAATGACATTAATTATCCCTGTAAAATAAAAAGTATAAATCCATGGTGTAATAAAAATGACATTCATTTAAATAAAATATTCAAAGATATAATCAAAAGTTAGAACATCAATCGACTTTTGCATTCTAATAGAAAAGTGTTTAAAACTAAAAATACAATAAAACCTAAGAAGATTGGCTAGGATCAATGACATTTCTGTCATGATTGCTCCCTCCTGAAGATCTCCTTGCATGTACAGGTGAAAATTAATCTTCCAAATTAGCTTCAACCCCTTACTGAAAAGAAAAGAAAAAAGAACATTTTAGATTTAAAAATTACTTAGGAATTTAAGCATGTAAAAACAGCAATTGAGTTATGCATAGTTTAGCAAAATTCTGATTTGAAAATAACAATTCAATTACCCATAAACTAACGCAATTATACCTTTGTTTGGCATACATATGTCAATATAACCTCTTATAATTTTAATATCAACCTTTATAATTTTAATAAGTGAGGAAAAAGAATGCTGGCCTCTTACAGTTTACATATAAAACAACACATCAAGGAAAGATGACACATAATATTAGTTTTTTTTTTATGATGTATCAAGTAAAATGTGGTTTATAGGGCAAGATGAGTAGAAATGCTAAAGGATATCCAAGCCATCACTCAAATACAGCACTCATCTTGTTAATGGCAGCAATACAGTCCGTCATTTTTGCTATCTGTGCTAACAGGGATTGGAGCTAGTGGAAGTTGGGTTGGAATATTAGGCTTCTCACTGTCACTTATTTAGTATGTATGGTCATTAGTTTTTGTTGTCCTTTTCAGCATCATAGTGTACAAGGTTGATCTGGATTCATGTTGTTGCAGGGAATTGTGGCCTCTAGACTCATTATATCTTGTAACTTAAATTTTTCTTAAATACAATGTAGTTAGAGCAACGCTGATAATGTGCAGTTTGTACATGGTGCTATGGGGTGTTGTAGAAGAAAAAGCAGCTATTATTTGACTATGTGAGAGAGATTACGGTGACACTTCCAAGAAAAGAGAACGGGCAATAATCTTACAAATAGTTGTTTGCTCTAGGAGAGTTGGCTAAAATCATTTGTGAGAAAACAAAAGAATGAGGTCAACAAGTTGGAAATGAGACCAATCTAACATATTTGCTGACTTTGGATTACTTGAATTTAGTCAAAGAATGGCATGATTATGAGCCACATACAAAGGATATTTGTGTGAGGATTGCTTATGCAATTTTTGAAAGCATAAACAATGAAATTGTATCAAAATTGATTGGTTTTTTTTCAACAAATATATGAAAAACTGGTTGTAGTTAGCCTATACATATTTCCACTTTTATAATTTTGTATCACCTCTATCCTAACACAATAATTCATTTATTCACTACAATCATCACTTGTCTTTACATTTCCTTAGTGGTGATAGGACCTGCAAATTTATAGATTGAGGATGTACAAATTCATTAGGTTGGTCAGCAAAACCAAAGTCATTAGGTTTGGTAATTAATAAAATGTTTCAAATTTTAGGATGAAATAAATTAAAGTTGAACTTGTTGTCTACACTCTAAGATATATAAATAATAGTAATGTTTCAAATTTTTGGATGAGATAAATTAAAGTTAAACTTGTTGTCTGCACTTTAAGATAAATTAAACATGAAACAGATGAAACAAGGGAAATAGGAATGTATCACCAAATGGCGGCAAATAGCAAACAAAAATGTAGCAAATAGCAAACAACAACCAATATTCATGCAGTTGGAATAACAAATTTGACTAGGTTTTACATATAATACTTGTTGATCAATAGGTGGCTGACTAGATAAATAGGGTGGAATACACCTGCCTATGGCCTTGATGTAATCCATAATGGCTTATACCTACACTTGTGTTTTAGCTAATTGCTTCTTATTTTGATATAGCTCTAATTTAAGCCAATGAAGTTCTTGGTTCACAACATTAGAGCCCAATGAATAGCTGCCACTTCCTCTTTAAGAACTACTCCCAAACATGCTAATGGGACAAACACCCATGCCTAGTCCTTGAACATGACCTGGGTGCTCCCTCCTAAACACTTGCTCAAAAGCATCATCTAGGGAAATTATTGAAAGTTGTGTTTGGTCCATTTAGCTCAAGGTTTGATGTAATTTTTCCTAAGTAAACAATAAAACATAGGTATCAATATTAATTGATTAATGTTTCAAAAGTAATAAAGTTTTCAACAAACCCTCACCCCTATGC
The DNA here is from genome assembly GCA_026873985.1 of Saraca asoca. Taxonomy (NCBI): domain Eukaryota; kingdom Viridiplantae; phylum Streptophyta; class Magnoliopsida; order Fabales; family Fabaceae; genus Saraca; species Saraca asoca. Next base: position 3,007 of record JANHAO010009222.1, read on the forward strand.
TCCTTGCCTCATCATTCACGTACGAGCCATCACTTCTCCTATGGACAGTATCCCACAACTTTGCCATCCAACAGAACCTTGTCTCTCCTTCTCCTATCATTTAAGCAAGGAAAAAAGAGTTATTTAATAAGCAAATTTTAATTGTATTCACTTAAATTAGATAGCTATACTACCATTTCATCCTTTTTTTGTGCAAATGTTTTTGGCCCTATAGTGTGAGAAATGGTCTATTTGCTTCTATTCCATACATTTTACCTATGCATGAAAAACTCAATTACTCATTTAGCCATCAGTACATACATAATTAAATTCAATAATTTTTACATACTAGAATTAAATAAACTACTAACCTTGTATTTTTGTTTATCCCGGATTAGGACCAAACCTCTCCATTACTCTCTTGTAATGCCCAGAGGCAGTTTTGTTCAATATTTTGCTCCACAGTCAAGTTGGGATCATAATGTTTGTTGTACAAGACTCCTTTAAAATCTCTCCATCACTTTTCGATCATTTGATTGGTGAGGCACTTGGCCATTTCATCATTTTTAAATTGAAAATATGATTGTGACAAAAAAAATCCATTAGTATCAGAATGAAATATGAATTATAAATACCAAGGCAGTTCTATTGCATACCATCACCAATCTATTGAAGACATCATCTTTAATTAAGTTTGGTATGCTTGGCTAGGCCTTGTAGTCTATGGCGTATTTAGTGTCGGCCAAATGACCCATTGCACCTAAAAAAATACCTCTTTCATCTCCTATGGGATGACCAAAATTGTCCATCCGAACTAGTAATTTCTCTTCATCCAAGCTCCAAACTTGATCAACCTGGAACTTCTTGGCCTTGACCACACTGTCCTTATCTATTGAAAGAAGTACAAAATATTAGTGCGATATTAACTCAAACACATAAGAAAATGATATATTATAGTTACCTATCACATTGCATTGCCATCCACTTCTGAGCCTTCTCTTCCTAGCACCAGAAGCTTTGCTTGCCCATCATTCATCTCATCACCAGAATGAGCATCATACAGCTCATCATTCATGTTATCACCCGCATGAGTAGTAGGCTCCATGTCCTGGATGGGTAGGGTGAACTGTACAAGTTATGTATGTGCGAACTATATGGGTCCGATGAGATAGGTGGGCTGGGTAGGGGAAATGGGCTGTGAATGTTGGGACTGTGTGGGTCGTGTGGAGTGTGTGGTTGACTGTGTGGAGTGGGTGGGCTAGGTGGGCTATAGAGGAGATGGGTGGGTACAGAACACTCCCTATGTGCTCCAAACTCTTGGATGTCTTGACTTAGGAATTTCTGCAAAACAAATTGTAAAATAATATGTATTAGCATATTATACAAGAATCTTAAACCAATTTCAACCACATCGAGAGAAACCACAAATAATGCAAATATACATTTAAATTTTCAAACCAAAAAAAGAAGTATTTTGAAGGAAGGCTATTTTGACACATCCTAAGTTTCTTGACATTGGATACCAGATTAAGGCCTTTTATATGATTATCTTCCTTTTCCCTTGCCAATTGAATATTCCTATTATCATTCTAAAAAAAAAAGAAAAAAACTGCTTAGCTCTTGTTCAATAAATGATTCATGCTCGCACATAACATCGTCCTCAAATTTACCCATGTCATATAAGTCTCTTGGCCTAAGATAAACAACAACATTCCACTCTAGAGATATATGATCCTCTGCAAAATAAACCATCTAGGCTTGTGATGCATATATGAAAGGCTCATGCTCTTTTCGTTCATCGGTGTGAATTAATCTATTAAAATTTACTAAATGAAAGCCCCAAGCATCCTTTTTGAAGCCTCTATCATTAGTAGTGTCAGCCCACGTACATTTAAAGAAGGTAACATATCTTTCGTAGCAATTAAGCTCGATACTATTTACCAGTTTCCCATAATATGGAAGAATTGCATCCTGTCCATTGACATCTTGATGGCTAGACACACAATTGGTTATAAAAGTCATGAAAACTCTAGAATTTTGTGTTCTCAATCCATTTTCTCGAGCCACTATCTGAAACTTATATCTATTAACATTGAAGGCGAAGAACCTTCTAGCATTTGGTAAAGGTGCTTGGGCCAATTGCTTCAAATCGTTTGACACAGTGCGAGCCATGTCATCCATGAAAACCTATAGAAAGAAAATCATCTTCTCAAGTTATATGTATAGCTTTGAATTTTAAATTAAATATCTTTTAATTCTCACCCATCTAGAGAACCAATCAGCAAAGTCTTTGCCGACTATCTTCTGTAGCTCAGCAGAGGAATGTGTTTAGCTTCTTATTTTTCACTTGACATATAGTTTAAATTCTCTATAAGGAATGACATTTATATATGAATACTTGCTCTATAAATATATATGATGAAAGATGCATAGTTTAATATGCATACTTATATGAATACTTACTCTAAAAATGGATCAACCTCTTTGTAATTGAATAGAACATATCGATATGCCTGTCTCATCTCCATATGTGTTAGAGTGGAACTGGAGTCGTTACCCACTAGTCTACCTATATTAGGAAAGATAGTAGGGTTTATGTTATTGCATTGAATATCATTTAGTTCATTGTTGATATGTCTTGTTCAATTGAACCTCATCTCAATTCCTTGCAAATATCTTGAACAAAATGTGAGACACTCCTCAGATATGTAGCCTTCAATAATAGAACCTTCTGGTTGAGCCCTATTGCGAACATAAGGCTTCATATGTCCCAAATATCTACATAAAGGAAGATGTCATTAGGAAAGAAAACAAGTTCACTTACAGGTCGTATTAAATGTATGAAATTAATAGTTACCTCTCAATAGGGTACATCCACCAATATTATACTGGACTTCCCAAACAAAGTTCATCAACTAGATGAATGCATAAATGAACCATACTGATGAAGAATGATGGGGGGAACAACATCTCCAAATGACGAAGCGTAAGAACTATTTGATGCTGGACATTCTCGAGGTCAGCAACATTAAAGGTTTTACTACATATTTGTTTGAAAAATAAGATAAACTCAACCAACACTGCAATCAATTAGTCTGGTAACACATTACATATTGTAAGGGGTAGTAATTGCTCTATAAATACATGATAATCATGGCCTTTCAACCTAAACAATTTGTGTTGTTTTAGGTCGATACACCTAGAAATGTTGCTTGAATATCCATCGAGCATCTTCATATTCTTCAATCCTCTTAAGAATATATCCTTTATTGTGTTTGTCATTGTAAAAAGAGATGGCTGGTATTTTCCTTTGACATTAGGCCACAAGTCCCTTCTTATACCCATTGCCTGAAGGTCTTTCTAAGCATTGAGATGGTCTTTTATCCTTCCAGTCTCATTCAATAATGTGTAGATAAGATTATCGCACACATTTTTCTCGATGTGTCTAACGTCAAGATTGTGACGCAATATATTAGTCTCCTAATATAGAAGTTAGAAGAGTATAGACTTCTTCTTCCATTGTTGCGTGTCAACCTCATCATTATTTCCATGAGCTCGCTTCCCTTTAGCATCCCCTTGTACTAGCTTTCCAAATGTAATGTTGATGTTCTCTACTTGTCTAAGGATGTTTGTGCCTAACAGTGCTTTTAGAGAGTTTCTAAAGTCTTGACTCCCATCAAATCGAAACCTCATTAACCGAAACCTATGATTTGCTCCAAGAAAATGACGATGCCCCCCAAAAACACCATTTTCTACTATAAGGCAAATGCAATGGAACTACCTCAAAGTTACAAGTTGGGCAAGCTAATCTGGTGTGTGTATTCTAGCTAGACAAGGTACCAAGCCCAGGGAAATCGCTAATCATCCACGTTAGTATTACCCACATTTTGAACATCTCACATATGGAGACATCATAGGTGTCCACACCCTCTATCCATAACTTCTTCAATTCTTTTATAAGAGGTTGCAAGTAGACATCAATGTCATTCCCTGGCATTCATTTACTCAGAATGATCATCAAGAGAATGAAAGAAGTTGGCTTCATACACATCCACAATGGCAAATTGTATGGTATCAAAATTATATGCCAAATGCTATAATTAGCACCATGGTTCCAAACAGATTGAATCCATTAGTGGCTAGACGCAGGCGAACATTTCAAGGATCTGAAGCAAATTCTGGGTAAGTTGTGTCAAACTTCTTCCATACTTCAAAGTTTCTTGGATGCCTCATCCAACCATCGTTACGATTCCCAGCTATATGCTAACTCATATGCTCAACCATCTTAGTAGATATAAATAACCTTTGCAACCTTTGTTTCAGTGGAAAGTAGCATAACACTTTGACAAGTTATTTCTTCTTCTAACCCACAAGCCTTTCCTTCCATCTATATGCTTACCATCTCTTGCATGTTTCCCTATTCTCATCCTCACCCCCAATACAACATGCGGCCATTTGGACAAGTGTGTATCTTGGTGTAATTGAGACTAAGTTCGGTGAAAGTTCTCTTAGCCTTATACAAGGAACTAGGTATCTTAGCATGCACGAATGCATCCGTCAATAATTCCAAGATCATTGTTATGGCTTTATCTGTCATGTCACATAAGCACTTGATTTAGTACAATTTTATTAGAAAAGACAGTTTGACGTACTTCGTACACACTTAATAAAGTTTTTGCTTGCCATCGTTGAGTAAATCATGAAACTTCACTGTGACTTTATCCATTGTCTATCCCTACATGTCATCATTATTACTAGCATCATCATTAGATGAATTAGCCTTATTTTCATTATGCATACAACCAAATCTAAATGCATCATTGATCATGTCTTCTAAAGGATGTTGGAGACCTATATCTTAGGAAGTTTTGACCGTGTGTGCTCTACTAAAAGATAATTCAGGTTCATTGTATTCTCCATGCCATACTCACTTCATGTATTCCACTGGAAATTGCTTTCGACACAAGTGGTCATATGCTTCAGCTCTATTCAACCATTTTTTAAATTTGCAACTACGATATGAACACATTATTCTCCCTTTGAAAGATTATTATCGAAATGCAAAATCGAGAAACTTGTTCAGTCCTTCCTTATACTCGTCTGTATTCCTTGACAAACTAGTCCTTGATTTATCCATATCCTAATAAAGCAATGTAAAGTTGATAATTTTTCTTTTTATCAAAAAAGAGAATTCCCTTGCCGAATCTGATTTGCTTGTTTATTCAACAACAAGATAAACTAAAAGGATAAAAACAAAGCATTTGAAGACTACCACATTGACTTCTTGAACTTGCTCTCATAACCAAAGTATATAACATGAACTAAGTTTTACTGAAATTTATATATCATGAATTTTGACATATCTAAAAGCAATAGATATTCAGTTTAGTGCTTTTGTTGTTTGTGGTAGGGCTATGTCTGAAATCTTCTTGTAGGTATTGCACTTCGATCTTACAAATCCAGCAACAAGCAGCTAACGTTCCTGCCATAGACAACATCAAAAAAACTATCATATTCAACCTAATTGTTAAGTTAAATACAAAAATAATGCTGATATATGCCAGTGTAACATCTAGATGATGACATTTATCTAGGTAATAACATCTAGGTCTGGGTAAATTTTAGTAGATTTGTCAATTGAATGATTATAAATAGAGAAAAAGTCTAGATTAATATAAAAGTCTAGAAAAAGTCCACATATTTTCTCAATCTTTTAACTTGTTTGTCATTTTCTAGTTTTTGTTTTATTCCATAAAATTTTCCTTAGACATTGTAGAATGACATGTTGCCAAACTAGAACAAAATTCAAGCCCAAAGTAAGGTTAATTATCATCAACTTTGATGTTTCAGAGATAGAACCATAGTGATATTTAGATTTAATACAAAATGCTACTTCTTACTTTTACTGGAATGATCAACTATAACGATATCAAATTTTTTCTCCATTGCCAGTAGTCATAGTCTAATATCCAAGAATGCTATCAATAGTTTGTGACTTAGCCAACTTCTTTGTCCTTAGGGCCCAAGCTAGACTCTAATTTAGTTCTAGTGTGCAAATCAATCCATTGTAGCGTAAATCAAGTTTCAATTCTTAATATTTGAACTAAACATGTAGTATATGTTAATTACAATAGAAAACAAAAGAGTTACTTCATTATTGTGTGTAAATGGTTGATCCTATGGATGATAGTTCATAATTCAATATATTACTAATAGTAATTGTAGCAGACCTAACCCTGGTACTAATGCTAACATAAGAAAGAGACATGATAACATTAACCTATTCACCTCTTGAATCAAGTACTGAATGACATAGTTCAAGAAGATACAGAACCTACCAAGAAAAAACTGTGTGAATGGAAGCTATCTTTGCTTGATGAGATGGGATGGACTCATCTAGCTACATTATATTTAGTATCTCTTCCTTATCTACATATGATCTGCCAGAACTTGTTCATGTGCAATGGTGAAGGGAGGGATTGCTAAGAGATTAGATTATGCGAACTTAGAATTTCATAGCAATAGTAATGAAAGAGGACACAAGCAATATACTTTCTAAAGCTTTCTTCTCCAAAACCCCCTTTTTTAGTCAAATTAAAGTGACTGGAAGATGGGAGTGAGAAGGCAATCCCAAATCCAAACACTAAAGAATAGGAGTAATTCCTAGTCTTCTTTAAACAAAACCCTTGCAATAGAGATCATCACCAATTTAGGAGTAAAGAAGTAGTTAATATGCTATAACAGAACATTTAAGAAGGTAATAGCCCTTCTTAGCCATATATGAGGCCTCAATAACTACCTTATTTTTATTGATTTCTTAGCCTGAATTAGTGCACTAATAGAAAGTCACAAAACATATACATAAGGATTATATTGAATTTAATCTAATTAAAGTTTTTAACATATGGTTTGTGAGTATCTTCAAGAAATGTTAGCTGCAAATCCAAAGGATGGATACTACTTTGCCATGTCTTTATATGCGAGCTTGAATCCTTCATACACACGTTTGTAGTCTGGACATGGCAAGCCAATAGCTTTGGCTACCATGCAATAGTAGTCACCAAGTTGACCTTTATAAGAAATGAGAGTTCCTATAACATCTATACTGATATAGTGTAATTTCAACAACATTGACATTGTAGCACACAATTTGGCATAGGCACCTAGTTGTCTATGAAACTGTCTAGATGAACTTTTCATATATCAACCAAAGTAAATGTCTTCAATGATCAAGGCACCAACTAATGTAGTAAATTAATGATCAAGGTACTTCTAACATTATCAAGTGAAATATTTAAACAAATGTATTCTATATGCTATAATGGATTATATAGTGCACGTGCCAACAAAGACAGAGACATATAAGATGTGTTTGTTAATATGAAATCCCAAAAAGGGCCCATATAGCCCATACCAACCTCACTACACTTGGCCTTGTTTTTTCCTTTTTGGTCAACATTTCCAATAGATACTATGCTAAATACAGAAATAGGCCAGACCTCCTTGCAATGCAGAATTTGTGATTTTACAGTAATCAGGGAAGAAAAGCTAGAGCTAAATGCTTTCCAGAATTGATCTTGGTGCTTTTCAATTAGCACATAGATTAATAACTACTTTGTTTCAGTAAAAAAAAACCAATAAATATGAGCTCATCTGGAAAGAATTAGGACATACATAAGCTAATACAGGCACACAACTAGAAAGAGATAGGTAGAAAATAATGTCAGAAATTATCTTGAAAACCACAATTAGAATACTCTAATTAAAGTCAACAAGTCATATAGCATGATGGATGATCTTGAGGAAGAAAAAGAAATTGAGCCATTACCCGTCACTACCATCGAAGCTGGTGTGCGTCACCATCTATGTGTATGTTTGGCTAATCTTGACTACTTGAGTGGTTGAGCTAAGGCTTCAAGACCTCGAAGGCTAGTAGCTACGTGACTGTGTGAGTGCTATGTGAGTGCGTACACTAGGGCAAGGTTTCTGAGTTTGGTGGTTTTCTGAGTATGTAGATAGGGGCTTCGATTTGAGTATGATGAGGAGCAAAGCTAATGTATTCTATTTTTAAAGATAGTAGTGGTTAAGAGTTAACCACCACTATTCTTAAACGTAGCAACAGCTATAATTTTAACCACTGTTATTGTTAAAAATCTCTTAAAACATAGCGACAGTTAAGTAAACTGCTATTATAAAGAATTTGAGGCAGTTTGAGTAACCGCCTCGCGTTATTTTTTGTAGTGTCAGTAAGAATTTAAAATTAATAAATAATATCCATATACAATAAACATTCTACTTTTAAGGAAAGAAGAAATTGTTGGAAAATTCACACTTATTTTGGAATGTACAAAATTAAAAGAAACAAGGAAAGTAATAAGAAGCAAAAGAGACAACAATATAAAGGTGGTTCAGATACAAATCCTACTCCATGGTCAAAGGGAAAATTTCACTATAATAAAAAAGCAAGAATACAAATTTAGAAGAACAAATAATCAAATGAACCCAAAAGGACGCCAAAATCTCATTCCCATACAAGAAGACAAAAGGATCCAGGAAGTGAGTAATAAGATGAAAAATCTTGAATCAATGGATGAGTGCATGAGTAAAATGGTTAGAATAAAGCAATGGAGAAGTTCAACCTCTCTTGTATGAAGAAACACATTAAAAGTGGTTGTTTGCTTCATGGCAGACAATTTTAAACGTGGCAATGACTTGATATCCTATTACAAAATATAGAAACGATGAAGTTAAAAATACATTGGATGAAAAGAATACTAACATATATATAGGTGTGATCATATTTTATATTTTTGTAAATATAAGAAAATTTATAAAAATACTACATTTGACACTGATTTGAGTTAAGGGATCAACATATTTTTGAAATTATTTAATTTGTACTGTTTTAATTTAAATCATGCATCTTTAAAAGTTATAGCTCATTAACTATAAAAAAAATTATTAATTTATCAATCAAATTGTTTACGTACAATTAATTTATTGATATAATAATATTATAATTAATTTTTCATTTTATCAAGATTACAAAATTTTCAAAGAAATTTAAAATAAAAATTTGACGTGTTTATATTCAGGTATATGAAAAGACATAAATTAGACATCGATTTTTATTAAGTATAGATATAGATGGACAAAAATAATTAAAAAAATCTAGATAAATGTCAATTTTCTATTAAGAACCAACGTAAATATATAATATTATATGTAGGTTCCAACATATTAACTAACATTTAAAATTTCTGCACATTTTAAGTGAAAATTATTACATGTCTATTTTTTAAAAAGACAAGTTAAGAGAAATAATAATCAATTTTTAATAAAACTGATGTCATTAATGCTTTGAATGTCATTTACTAAAAAAATCAATAACATTAATTTTGAATTATCTTATTTATTTATGAAATAAAAAATAATTAATTTTTTGTACGAACTTTATTTGAGTTATTTTGTCTAATTTTATTTATGAATAAAATTATTGTCTAATCATTAATTTTTTTCTATTTTCAATCAAATAATTTCATTTTATTAAAACTACAAAATAATGCAAGAATTTAAATATTATTTAATGGACAAAATAATTCAAGAATTAAAGTATTATTTAATGGATAAAATAATTAACCTTTGGGTAATTTATTTGTAAAAAATTTATTATATTGTCTAAAAAATGGATAAAAATGATTTAAAATAAATGAAATGTGATGCATGAAAAATATGGATGAGTAAATGAAAATTAAAATGTCAATTCTTACTAAAAAAATCAATGTAAAAAATTTGTCATTGTAAAATGTTTTCGCAAATTTGATTGACACTCTCACTGTCTTGATAGTTTTAAATCCTATCTTTCTCCCCTTAATCTTCGGTGATTTAAAGGCACCTTTCCCCTCAATCTCTTGTCTACTACAAAAGCTTAACTCACTTTCTCTTTCTTAGTAGTTTGAACCGATCTTCTTTGCTCACTCTTTCTCTGTTTTTATGCAATAGCTACTTTTCTTTTTAAATTTTATTAATGAGTAATGCTGTGTGAATGAAATAAATTTTGTGCTGATTATATTTAATTGTGTACTTTGGTTGTTTTTTAATTTTGGATCATACGAACTGAAAGATATAATATGTTATAAATTTGTCAACTTTAAGAAACTAGATAACTTACAAAGAGAAGTTGTTACATTGTATCAACTTGATTATGTGTTTATTATTTATGTAGGTGCTTATTTAATTTTAACATGTTAGTTTTAAATAAACTTGAAGTACTTTGAAGCAAATTAAAGCCCTTACACTTAAGAAGAAATTAACAACAATTCGATATCAATGACCAGGATTTCTCTCAATTCAATAGAATAATATATAAATTTGTCGTTAATTTGATATATTAATTTTATAATATCTTGAATTTTTTATTGATCCAATAAAATATTTGAAATTACTAAAATTGGAATTCTATTGGATGATGGGAGATTTTGGTTTGATGATTTTTTTTTTTGCAAAAATGTAAATATATAGCAGTTGATTTCTATAAAAAAAAAATGCATAGCAACAAGTTTTTGTAAAAATGTAGTTAATACAAGGTTTTTTTTCTTAGGAAAAAGATGTTGGCTTTTTAATCTTTAATGGTTTTTCACGTCAGTTTTATAGCTTAATTCACGTTGTGACTTTTTAAAAAATTATTTCTTGTTAATTTTTTATTAAATAACGATATGTAAAAAAAAAATTCAAATAAAAAGAAATCAATTATAGATTAAAAACTAACATCATTTCTTGTTTTGCACTTAGGTTAAAAATTCGACTTGAATTGTTCTAATTTACAATGTCATTCAAATATCAAATTTTAAACTGAGGTAGTATGTGTGACATAACTGATATGTAAATGTGTTTTTGTGGCAGTGATATTTCACACCTAGGCTGCCAAGCTTCTTCACACCAGATAATTGGAGGGAATGCTAACAGAAATGTTCAAACTCATAGTCAGATCCATTGAATTGATGCTAGGTTCAAATTGAACTTTTAGTTTCAAATGTTGAATATCTGTTAATTAAAAGTTTTCTTTATAATATATCTGGAAGTTGGGAGAAAAAAAGAAACAAAAGTTAACAAGAAAGAATGGATAGGTAAGAAATAGTTTGCGCTCTCTTCATTTGAATGTTCGAAAAATCCTCAAAATCAGATAAATATAAAATAATAAATAATAAACAGTATTTGACACAGAGGATTAATTATAAATCCACGTTTTCTTTCCCTTCTTACTTAAAACTTCAAAGTAAAAAAAAAAAAAAAAAGAGTTATGACTTAATGTTCTCTTTTCTCCCTCTATTCTCACTATCGAAACATTAATATCAGTCATTGTCAACAAAGAGGAGGTTAAATCATCTAAAATAACCCAGTTGATCTGAAGTAAAATTTATTGAACTAATTATTTTTAAGCTATTAAAATTTTATTATGATATTGAGGCTCAACAGTACTCCCAAATACATATTGAACTATTGCGATATTGGGAGGCACATGGCGTAGGACACATCATGTGGCAATCCCTATCAAAGTTGCATTCCGCTGAATGAAGTGAGTTACCTTTCTATCTTTCTTAAAAAAGCATCTGCAAGTGCCATGGCGGCAGTATGTATATCCTACTGGGCAATGTTTTTTGCCACGACAATCAGAATTGTATCTGCATGGAATTGCATCCATCACTCTTGCCTTGGTTTTTGAAAATGAAAGACCTTCATTGTAACCTAAAAATAACATCAATTAACATATTATAGTAAGGATGAATAAATTTCCAAGGTAATACTTTTCCATATACTTCAAGACTTTCCAAGTTTTTATGAAATTTTAACATAAAAATTTCAATTTTATATATAAAATTTTGCAATTTTTGCAAAAGAGGATTATATTTTTCTATGGAATTTTTATGTAATAAGTGTGCAAAAAAATTGCAACATCATTTATTAAAATTGCATACAAAATCAAAAGATTTCTCATTTTACATGAAGGTTACAATTTCTAATGAAAATATTGCAAAAAAAATATAAAAATTTATCATAAAAGTTACAAGAGAATGTACTGATACAAAATTTTCTGAATACATATAGAAAAATAATTCATTTTAAACAATGAGAAAAGAAAAAACTGAGAAAGTACCTTCACATGCTGCTATAGCAAGAACCAAAAATATGAAAGCTAACTTTAGTGATGTCTTTCCCATATTTTTATCCTGGAGTTGAAGCAAAGGATAAAGAATCTGAAAATGTTGATGGATGTCTAGAGAATTTATATTTAGAAAAAGTATAATTTGCACATTGTTTTACGTTATTCTCCTTACACTTGAATGTATATTACATTTTGAGTCAAATTAATTATATCAATTTAAATTTAGTTCCCTCCATGCCTATCTATCTATTATTTTAAAGAATTGTTTTCGTTCCTTTTTATTTGATACTTTGGATTAATTATCCAGAATGTATTTATTACCTTTTTTCTAATTTTATCTCTATTATCTTTAATAATTGTTCAACTATATTTAACATATTAATTAATTTTTGATAAAGAGTGAATTAATAAAATAAAATTTTCTTCTTTTAAAATTGAGATTATTTATTAGTTTCATAATACTTATATATTTTCCTTAAGGGAATATAAGTGAATTTGAAAAATTAATATATTTTGTATATAAATATGAGAGATATTATCTGCAAGTAAGGTATTAAAGCATGCAAGGCAAGCCACCTTTCTTGGCATCTTTGCTTTCATAACGCCATGTTGTAAACAATTCCCTGATCTAATATTCCTTTTTAAGTTTTTAAAAGTAAACATTTAAGACTGCAGTGATTACACCATGGGAGACGTTAGCCTAAACTGTTAAAAAGACTTCATAGTCTACCATTTTTCTGCAACGTTTGAAGTGGAACGGCAAATGGAAGGGCGAGAATCAGCTTGATGGATTATTGTTAATATATTTTTTCATTTATAATTTAATAAAATTTCATATGAGACATAAATTGATTGATGATAGATATATAAAGGATCAAATCTGATCCATTCATTTCATTATAATTATTTTTATATTATTTTATTATATCATTTTTATTATTTTTTATCATTATAACCTTTTCACCACTACTACTATATTTTAGTAGTATTGAAAACAATTATTATTAAAAATTTTAAAATTATATTTTAACTCTCTTATTTTATAATTTTAATTTATTTTTGTCATTCAGTGGCATAAGTAGTCCTTTTTATTTTTTTAAAAGACAACTTTTCAAGTAACATTTCGTATTAATGTTCCAAAACATGTTTTATTAACTTACTTAGTTCTACATATTCTAAATCTTACTTTTGATATCTCATTCCATACTACAAAAGTTATATGGGCTATAGGCCGCTAACGACCTAATCTATTTGTAAAATAGGATAGGCTTAGGCCTCATTTTTAACTCGTATTATAAAATATGTTACATCATTTTAATTTAAATATAGTCCATTAGTCTACTGGATTGACCCATATATTTTCATATATAAAATAAAATAAGTTTAAGTCTAACTTTTTATGTAAGTCTGGCTTGTTTCTGCTCTTATTTATAGTTCTATCATATTTAAAAATATTATTTAAATAATAAATAAATTAAATTAAATAAAAAATTATCAAAAGAAATGATATTATTTATATCAAGATGACAAAATATTTATAATATAATATAAAGTATAAGTGAATTTTTAGTAATTTTTTATTAAATATTTATTTTAATTATTAAATAAAAATTAAGATAGATAAATAATAGATAATTATAGATGAATCTATAATTATTTTTTATTAATAAATAAATATTTTATCTATTTATTTATTTCTCTAAATATTATAAATAAATTTATATAAATCTAAAATTAAATGGATTTAAAGGGTTAACGTACATTTATCCTTCTTAATTATAATAATCATTACAAAGGTAACTGAATAGGTGGATTGCAATAAAATATTGAAAGGATCCAGGTCAACAAGAAGGGATTTGGTGGAGTAACAACGTGGGAACAGAGAACGAAGGGAAAGGGGCTCACGTACTCAATAATCTTTTGTAACAATTAATGCACGGTCAAAAGCCATAGAAAAAGGCAGACCATGCCGGCACTCTGGCAACTGAACATTAGGTTTCGTGACGCCTTGCATTGTATAAACGTTACTCTATCTAACGTTTTCTTTTAAACTTTTTTTCTAGAATAAGGAACATTATTTTGGAAATAACTTCACAAGGAACATTAGATTGGGAAATTGTTTATCACATAGTATTATGAAAGCAAGGGTATGTTTGATAATATTGGAACTTTTAACATAAAATTTTCAATGTTAAGTCCATTGACTACTAAATTTATAACGTGTAAAAAAAATTTATTTTTAAGCATTAAACTTAGTTAATAATTTAAAATTTTTATTACAAAATATTAAAATTATATATAATTTCATAATTATCTTTATTATGATTTTAAGAATTATATGTACTAGATTTTTAAATAATGTGATATATATATATTGTATCCAATTATTATGTCAAAAAATACCGATAATGTTAGATAAAAAAATTATTAAAATATGAATAATTATTGAAGAAGTTCGGTTCGATAGTTATTATAGAATGAACTTTTTTTAATTATTATTTGATTTTAATAAATCAAACACATAAAATTTATTTTTTAATCTAAATCTTTTTAATTAAGTCTTGAATTGATGTATTCAATCACATTCTATAAATGTTTCATTTGTTTAGTGCTTCCATCGTTCTTTACCAACGATTCTCAAGAGAGCCCAGCCTTTTGAATACTTGTCGACACATAAAATTTTTTTCCTTCTTTAAAAAAGATAATAAAGATAAATATTTTTTATGCTAATTAAAGGACAATAGACAATATTTTGGTGGAATAAAGGTGAATCGGTTAAAGTAGAAGGAAAATCCTAAAATGACAGTAATTGTCATTACAACAAATGACAGCTTCTTGATAACCATTAAATTTATGGATAAATATGTGGCCAAGTCCCTGCGGTTCTTTACAATGACAGTGGATTCTCATCAGGTAGCCTCTGTGGGCTTTTTGACCTAGGGGTGTAATCTTAACAAAGATTTACATATTTTTGTGGATGGTATTATTTTTAGGAAAACATTAGTTTGGCTAATGCAACGGGCAAAATAGGTAGGAAAAGTAGCTATAAGCAATGTTGCTGATGGCAGTAAAAGATTGAAAAAGTTGTCATAAGCAATGCCGCATGTATCAAAAGAAGTTGAGTAAAATTGCCTGTACACCATTCCTAATGCGTCTGGCTTGTCCCAACTGCCTACCTGTTAACAATTGTTTCTTTTGTTTTTGTTTTTGTTTTTTTTTTTTGTGTGTGCTACTGTTAGTCTGTGACATCTTCTTCTTCATAGTTTTCCTAAACTGTTGGTAATGCATAGTATTGTGGCATAATATAGGAAATCTATATATAATAGATCAGATATGTGTTAGAATAAAATTTAACATATATGGGGCCACACATGTAAACATTAAAATGTATGGCCATTATTTAATAAGTCTAAATTAAGTGATCTAATTTAGAAATA
>JANHAO010009223.1:0-18593 GCA_026873985.1 Saraca asoca
AATTGAATTGCCATTAAAACGTAATATAATGTATGCAAACAAACAATCATCCCATGATTGGCTTCTAGGGCATACACCAACATTATAGACCTACGTCTGTCTACATCCGTCACTTGGCGCTGCCTCATCATGCGAGATGCTTGGTGTCCCAAGCGAGGATTCTTGGCTCAGGGTTGTCATGGGAACCGCTATAGTGAGCTTGGTGCTACTGTAGCGAGCTCGAGCAGGGTAATCGACTGTTTGACTAGCTGGTCTTATGATCACCTCACTGCATCGCTATCTTGCGACAAGTGAGGTGAGGCTTGCTTTACGAGACGGTATCAGGATGACTTCATTGTACCGCTTCCTATTGAAGGGTGAAACGAAGCTTGCTAGACGTCTTTGGCGAGGTGAGGGACTTAGCTCTTGTCGTGCTTAGGGCTCGTTCTTTCGGGGCCACTAAATACATACAGCATAAGCCCCCCAGCTTGCAATGCGCTCTGTGGACTGGGAGTTAAACTTCTACTAGCAAAAACTTGACATGCCATGCTTAGATGAATTCCAGCAAATCACAGTTTAAAAGGTTTAAGTAGAATGAATGTTCGGTGAGTCAATCGACTTCGATAGTAGATATTAATAAATCATCTGATTTAGTGTAAAAGGGCTTTTAGCCAGAAAATCATGATTTAAAAACATATATCGTATTAAATGACCAAGGAATTTGCTTAGATGCATAATGAGCAGGGTGTTTGGAGTGTTGGTAGGGTTCCCTTCTGGGGTTCCTAGTAGAGTTCGACTCGGACACAATTATGGCTTGGAAAGGAACCTCATAGGAAAGGGTGGCTAGAGTCAGTTAGGTGCGGTTTAACCATCGTACTCGTGCTTAAAGGTATTGTCCCGTGGTTTAGCAATCAACTCGAGGTTTTGTCCCCTTCAGTGGGGGGCCTCAGTTGGCATGAGTTTGGGTTCTTATTGGGCGCATCTGTGTGACCTATCTAGGCACCCAATAGTGCAACTTTAGCTTTGAAAGAGAGAGAGTAAAAAATCAGTTGTAATAAAACGTTTAATACTGGGATAAAAAACTGCATCTAGCTCATTCAAGCAAACAAGGAATGAGAACTTAGCTTTGCTCAAGTGTGAGCTATAGTGTTGTTAGAACTGGAATGATCAGCCCCCCACTCTGGGTTTCTGCTCAGCTTGATGCTGACTTCGAAAGATAAGAAGCACGGACTAGAGGTCATTTGGAGGGTGAGGGCAGGCATCCTTTTTAGTTGCACTATCAACCAAAAGGATATCTCATGCTTCATATTCTGGTGTTAGTGTCCCATTTAGTGTCGGCCCATTGAGTGTGAATTCAGTACCCGATTGAGACCATATGATAAGGTCACGAGCTCACCATAGGATTGCATCTCTCTATGAGGTGTTGAGTCTGTCACCTAACCCAGTTCCAAAGTGTGCCTGTATAGCCAAGACACTGTTTTCGTAATGCATGGCTGCGCAGGCTTTGTTGTCAAACCCGAACACTATACAGTCGCTGCATAAGCCTTCTATTGAAACCGTTCTTGGTTCGTGGTAGCTAAAAGCTTGTGAATAAAATAGGCTATTGCAGGCCACGGGACCAATCTGCTATGCAATTGTAGGGGCTAAGTTGCTATTGGCTGTGAAGATCGTATTGTAGTATGCAATGAGCTCGACGCCAGAATGGAATGAAGCTTGGTCGTTAGCTCGTTATCACACGAGCCTCGAGCTACTGCATGGTTATAGGCTTGGCGTTGAGGTGGACCATGACTGGGATGTGTGCTCGAAATGTAGCAAGCTGTTGCACCGCTACTACATGGTAGCGGGCTTCAAGCTGCTACATCATCGCAGGCTTGTCGTTGCGAGGACTGTTACATGGTGAAGCTCATCTTGGTACGAACTGCTGCACTACAAAGATTGAGTTACTACAGGGTCAAACTCGTTAGTGTATGGTTGTGAAGACTGGACCCGCAGTTGGAAGCTTGCTGCTACATGAATTGAGAAGGACTGAGCTCGACATCGTGCAGACTATTGCATGGGCTGAGCTCGAGCTCATCACAGGACTTCCTCGCCACTCAAGTGTGTTGCCGAAGCAAATTCTACATGCTTGTGCGCGAGCTCATCTTCAAGTTCACGACGGTGCAAGCTCGTTGCTACTTGGACTACGGAGATTGAGCTCATGGATAAGAGCTCATTGTTGCTATGTTGCAGGGGAGGGTAGGTCTGTTAAAGCATCTCATTACATGGTGAGCATGGTTGGAGTGCGAGCTTGTCTCCAATCATTACACACTATGAGCTCAGTTTCATGCTACCATCCTGGATTTCCATAAGCTAGCGCTATGGCCAAAGAATGTGGGTGGTGGTAACTAGTTGAATGGCAAATAAGGCAGTCCAAAGTTGAACAATTCACTGGAAAAAGAAGAGAGGTTGGTTAAGGAGCTTGGTGGCTTGCTGGTTAGTATCCTACTCTTTAACAAAGGCAAGACCAGGCACTTCCAACCACAGGAACAATGGCTTCCGTATGGTGAGATTCAAGCAGGCCAACCATCACAGTAAAAATTAACCAGGATGTACGTGGAGTCCCTACAGACGATGCCAAAATGTTGATGATGAAATTTAGTTTGTACGGAGAGACTAAATCTTAGCCAACGGGGATGATTCAGTGAACCCCAAACCACAACCTGGTGTAGAAAATAGAGGAGGAAGAAGAAGAACACACAACAGACGCAGAGATTTTTTAACGTGGTTCAGCCAAATCTGGACAGTACCGGACCCTACGTCCACGGTGGAGATTTTATTAATATATTGGAAAGTAATTTTTGCAGAGTTTCTGCTTACAAAGTTCGACCTCCTCTTCTCTTCTAACAATACAGTCCTATTTATAGAGGAAGGAGGAGTTACATGCATTAATTGCAAGCTACAGTTGTGTTACATCAAGAAGTAAATGAAAAAGATAGTAAAAGACAATAACTTGGCTGTTGCAGAATGTAGGCTACGGGGTGGGTCCCCCTGGTCGGCTATAGACCTGCATCTATCTGCATCTGTCCCTTGGCACTACCTCATCATATGAGATGCTTGGCATCCCGATCGGGGATTCCTGGCTCAGGGTTGTCATAGGAACCGCTGTAGCGAGCTTGGTACTACTGTAGCGAGGTAGCAGGCTCGAGCAGGGTAGTAGGTTGTTTGATGAGTTGGTCTTATGATCACCTCGCTGCATCGCTGTTTTACAACAAGCGTGGCGAGGCTTGCTTTGCGAGATGGTATCAGGATGACTTCGTTGTATTGCTTCCTATCGAAGGGTGAAACAAAGCTTGCTGGATGCCTTTGGCGAGGCGAGGGACTTAGCTCTTGCCGTGCTCAGGGCTCATTCTTTCGGGGCCGCTAAATACATACAATAGAGAGGCTTAAGGCCATATACTTGATCCTTTAGATGGGTGCCTTGATGCCCACTTCAGATCACCAGATATTCCCCCTAAAAAGCATTCTAAGCAAAAGCCTAAATGACAAGAGTAAACATGTTTTTTTCGAGTTGACATTAGGACTTTAAGGGTTCTAATGAATCACAATATATTGATGTGAAGATAAAAATCTAAGGATCATAACCATGTGCTTATTTACTCGCACTAGACAAGTTAGCTTAGTCAAAATTACATAAACACCCTCAAAATGGGGAAAATAAAAAAAAATCTACGCGAACATTTTTCCTCAAATTTGCATCACATGATCTTTTCTTTATGCTTGATTTTTGTATCAAGTTTCATCTGAATTTGAGCACATTTGTCTGTTCAATTTGGTCACAAGTCCCAAACTATGATAATCAGCCATGTGCCTCACTACTAGCCTTCTTTGGCGATGTTGGTTACACCAGTGTACCCCACTTTTCGAACATATTTTTTAAGCATTTTTTTCATATTTTTTTGAAAATAAAAAAATTTTATTTTACTTGTTTCCCATTTTATTTAAGTATTAATTGGGAATTATTTGGACCTAGAATTTTTTATATGTGATTCCTACACTCAATGCTATAGTATATAATTTTTGTAAAATTTTTTGATACTATATGACAAATAAATTGATTTTAGCTTGTTTATGTGCTTACAATATAATTTTGTAGGAATCAACTTAACTCATATTATATCATGAAATTTTATGTAATTGTGAGTTTGCTTATCATTAGCCCAGTTACATAAAATTTTGTTAAATAATAATTAAAAATTATTTAGCTGAATTAATGATAGTATTATATTAATAATATTTAAATACTCTATCGATATGATATTATTGATATAATACATTGCTGATAAAATGAGTGTAGGATTAAATATTATATTCTTAGAATCCTAAACATTCTATTGGAGTTAGGTTTTAGAAGTGTAATAGTTAATTCTTTCACTATATTATAAAGCTTAAATGCCCTATCAATGTTAGATCTTATAATATAGTAGTGTATGTAATTGTATAATTAATGTTTATGAGAAAAATAAAAGCATGATCAGAATGTTACATGTGTTAATGTGTAAGTAAATTTTTCTCAGCTTCCATGCCCATGCAATTAACTTCTGTAAAGATGTTGAACAGGACAAACTATGAGGATTGGGCCAAATCTTTGAAAATTCATTTGGCAGTCACCAATCTTGATTTGACAAAAAGGAGGAGCTTATTGTTGATGCAAATTCAAGTGCTGAACAAAGGACTAAACATAAAAAATGACACACTTAAACAAAGTGTGCTTGGTAGTCATAAAGTTCACAATGGACAAGGACATTAGATAAAATATTCCTAAATCCCAAAATGCTAAGTCCTTTCTCAAGAAATGTGAAGTTTGACAAGGTTGAGAAAAATCATCATTTCTCACTACTTGAAAAGATGATGTACAATGGTCTTAATAGAATGCAGGAGAACATATTAAAGCTAGTTCACTTATACAAAAAAGTGAAAAATATAAAAGTTGACCTAGATGATAGTTACTTGATTTGGCATGCATTGGGATTGTCACTCACTCAATTCAACATTCTGAAGTCATCCTACAATATCCAAAAGTGTGAATAGACTATTAATGACTTAGAAGAGGACATAAAAAAAAGGCAAGGTTTAGAATGTCAACTATATTTCCCCTGGTTCAACTTCAAATAAGGAATAAATTCGCATCAAAGGGATAACAAAGAGAAATCCACCTATGAAAAGAAAAAGTTTGAAATCAATAAATAATGCCACAAGTTTAAGAAAGCTTAATTCAATGGAAATTATAGGTTCTATAAGAAATATATGCATAAAAAGATGGGCTACTTCAAATATAAAAAGTGGGTTGACAAGAAAAAGAAAGGTACATCTCTGACTCTAGTATGTTTTGAGTTAAGCTATGTTAGTCTGCCATCAAACACTTAGTGGCCAGATATGGATGTCACTATTCATGTAACAAATTCTTTGCAAGCACTAAGAAATCTGAGGAAATCAAGTGATACAAAGCTGATTACCTAACTTGGGAATGACAAAAGAGTACAAGTGGATCATATAAGAGTTGTTTCATTACGCTTATTTAATGCTCATGTATTGAAACTTAAAAACATTATTAATATACCTTCCATTAGAAGGAACTTGATTTCTATAATTGCTTTAGATCATGATGGTTATTTATGTCATTTTGGTAATGGAAATTTTATTTACTTTATAATTCTTATGCAGTTAGTTATGGTCTTGTTGACGTCGGATTTTGGTTATGATCCAAAATCTGGCCAATGAAGGATTCTTCGGGATCCCTGGCCTATAACCGGTCCAAATGAAGCAAAATCAACGAAATAAACAGAGAAGGAGAAGGGAAAAATAGAGAAAGAGGCACAATATTTAGCATGGTTTGGCTAAATTCAGGCGGCACCAGACCCTACATCCACAGTAGTGTGTTATTGAGATAATATTTCTACAGTATTTGATCTCTGTTTTGGCAGAGTTTTATTATATAATCTCAGTCTCTCTCTACAGAGGGGCTCCTTCCTCGTATTTATAGAGAAAAGGAGGCTACAATGGTAATTACATATGTAGTAAATCTATTACATCAATATTTGTTGTACAAGATAGAAGATGTAGACTAGATTTTCGCTTTCAGCTGCTACAGGCTGTCTTCTACAGGTGGGACCCCATTCATCCATTGTGACAAGACATGATTTAACCCTCCTGTCTAGCGAGCCCTTGGTCATAGGCTATACTCTGTTAGGTCACTTACCTGACCCTGGGAATAGTGAGTTTGAACCTACACCTTCGGGCACGAGTTGGGGTCGATGAAGTCGCTTCATGACATGACGAAATGACCCTAGGTGCTGATCAAGCTAATCCTCTTGCTAGTCTCAGTCTTCTCGTGAGCACTCTCAACCCTAGCCAATTTTTGCTTATAACATAAGCCCCCAACTCGTAGCTCGCTCTGCGGGCTAGGAGTTGAGACTCTTTAACCCTCGAATCGTCAGCCTTTTCCCTTCATATTTGGTTTAGTTTATTGTTTAGAGCTTTCTGATGTAATCTTGCCTCGTTGAGGCCTTTCAATGAATAAAACTTCTTTTTTGTAATTTCTACTTGTTATTTTTGTTCCTCTCGTGTTTATTGTTTGGTCGACCTGAGTGACTTACTCATATCTGAGAAATTGCATGAGAGGCACACACATTTGGCTGCAAGTGAGCTGTGAATTAGGGTGATATGGCTGACCTTAGGACCAGCTAAATAAACAATTCTGTATAATAACTGTAAAGTTAATAATGAGCGATCCCATGCTCGGGCTGATTTCATGGCCAAATAGATAAATACGCATGAGAGTTGCGACTTAATGAGTTCGCATGAGAGCTGCGAAGTAAAATAATTTTCTTGCCTTAGAAAAGTATCCAATTTGTTAATTCCTTACGCTTCAGCGACCCCAAAGGCACACTAGCATTGAGTATTTTAGAGTGCCTCTGCACCCTAGTGAGTACGCAGCTCCGCTAACTAAGTGAGTTTATTTTGAGCGTCTCCATGCCGCAGTGAGCCCGCAGCTCAACTAGTTAAGTGAGTTTGTTTTGAGCGTCTCCATGCCTTAGCGAGCCCATAGCTATGTTGGCTAAGTGAGTTTGTTTTGAGCATCTACACGCCTCAGTGAGCCCGCAGCTTAACTAGTTAAGCGAGTTTGTTTTGAGTGTTTCCACGCCTCAGTGAGCCCTCAGCTACGCTGGCCAAGTGAGTTTGTTTTGAGCATCTCCACGCCTCAGCGAGTCTGTAGCTCAACTGGTTAAGTGAGTCTGTTTTGAGCATTTCCACGCCTCAGTGAGGCCGCAGCTTAACTGGTTAAGTAAGTTTGTTTTAGGCATCTCCACGCCTCAGCGAGCCCGCAGCTCAACTGTTTAAGCAAGTTTGTTTTGAGTGTCTCCACGCCTCAGTGAGCCCGCAGCTCAACTGGTTAAGCAAGTTTGTTTTGAGCGTCTCCACACCTCTACGAGCCCATAGCTACACTAGCTAAGTGAGTTTGTTTTGAGCGTCTCCACACCTCAGTGAGCCCGTAGCTCAACTGGTTAAGTGAGTGTTTTTTAATGCCTCTGCACCTTAGTGAGTATGCAGCCACGTTGGCAAAGTGAGTACTTTTTAGTGCCTCTGCACCTTAGCGAGCACACAACCGCACTGGCAAAGCGAGTGTTTTTTTATGTCTCTGCACCTTAGTAAGCACGCAGCCGCACTGGCAAAGTGATCGTCAATTCCTCTCCGAAAGTGAGCTTTGGGGGGCCTCAACTAGACCAAAGGTCACAGTTGGCATAAAAATTCCTGACGAAGTTTAGGGAATTTGGTCGCATGAGAGCTACAGATATTACCTTGGTTTGGATAGTCCGGGTGTTGGGTTCACTATTGTTGGAGAGTGTTCATAGGCATTAAGGTTTCAGCTTGCTTTTGCATGCCTTGTGCTAGTGACGTTACTACTTTAGTCAGTTCTCCCATCATATGCTCAAGTTTCTCCTGATGTTGAAGCTAGGTTTGTGGTTTGTTGACGCTGTTAGTAACGAGAATTGGTTGTACCGAACTAGTTACAGGGACACCAGTGGCTGCTCTGATGTTAGGAGCGGTCGACGAGTCTGTCGTCGAAACATGACCATTTGAAGGATAAGGTTGCGCATTCGAGGCTCTGGTGACTCTTCCCTTGGCCATTGCAATAGAAATGAGCCAGAATAGGCAAGATCCCTACAGACGGTGCCAAAATGTTGACATCAAATTTTGGTTATGATCCAAAATCTGGCCAACAAAGGATTCTTTGGGATCTCTGGCCTATAACTGGTCCAAATGAAGCAAAATCAATGAAATAAATAGAGAAAGAAAGGGGAAGAGTAGAGAAGGAGGCACAATATTTAGCGTGGTTCAGCCAAATCCGGGTGGCACCAGACCCTACATCCAAGATAGTGTATTATTGAGACAATATTTCTACAGTGTTTGATCTTTATTTTTGGTAGAGTTTCAATATGTAATCTTAGTCTCTCTCTACAGAGGGGCTTTTTCCTCGTATTTATAGAGGAAATGATGCTATAATGGTAATTACATATATAGTAAATCTATTACATCAATATTTATTGTACAAGATAGAAGATGTAGACTAGATTTCTACTTTCGGCTACTACAGGCCATCTTCTGCAGGTAGGATCCCATTCGTCCGTTGGGGTAAGACATGATTTAACCCTCCTATCTGGCGAATCCTTGGTCGTAGGCTATACTCCGTCAGGTCGCTTGCCCAACCCTGGGAATAGGGAGTTTGAACCCGCGCCTTTGGGCACGAGTTAGGGTCGACGAAGTCACTTCGTGACGTGATGAAACGACCCTGGGAACTGCTCGAGCTGATCCTCTCGCTAGTCTCAGTCTTCTCACGAGCGCTCTCAGCCCTAACCAATTTTTGTATATAACAGGTCTACTATGTAATGAATTATACAAAATCAATTTGGACCTTAGTTGTATTGAGTCAATTAATATAGTGATTAGAAAAAAGAGAAGTATGATTGATAAAAGATACTCAATGTTATGGCACAGATGTCTAGGACACATTTCCAAAGAGAGGATGTAGAGACTCAGAAAAGAAGGGATTTATATGATCTAGATTTCTCCAACTTTGACACGTGTAGATTATATTAAAGGAAAACTCTCTCTACTAGAGATATAAAAAGAGAAAGAAATAGAAAATAGGATACCCTGGAGCTATTCCATATTGACATTAGAGGACTTATTATGCTTACTATTATAAGTGATTATAAGTACTTCATCATTTTTATTGACAATTATTCCATATTTGGATAGGTGGAGCTACTCAACAAGAAATCTAGAACGCTAGATGCCTTCAAGTCATTTAAAGATGCTGCTGAGCTTAAATTGGAAAAAAAAATTAAATGCATTAATTCTAATAAAGGTGGTGAGTATTATGGTAGATATGATGAGATTGGGAGAAACCTTGTTCCTTTTGCCAAATACCTACAAAAGTGTGGGATTGAAGCCAATTACACCATGCTCGGGACATTGGAACAAAACTGTTATGAATATTTTCTGAACAATGCAAAATGGACTCACCAAAGGCCTGATAAGAAGCAAAGCCTGGCCAAGGAAGGCCTAGATCACCTAACAATTGAGGTCACTCAATAGGAAGTCCTAGCTCGCTAGCTAGAAATGCAGGACATAGGACAGGTGTCGAGCAAGGACCTGACCCGTTAAGGAGGACTCCAGCTTGTTGACAAAAACATGCCATTCCAGTCATCCTCCAGGAGACCCACTAGATGAACTTGGCAAGGTTGACCAGCACAGCTTCAGGTCACTAAGACAGTGAGCCAAGAATATGTACAAGAATCTAGTCAGCAATTGATGATACATATCCCCAATCAACAGGTCAGCCTCCAAAATCGACACATTAGCCTTCCAGCAGTCTGACAATGATTTACCCAGCATTTATTACTTGGTGCCAAGCATTTAATGCCTGAAGTGGCGAAAATAATCATTTCTCTATTTGTCAAATTACACTTATATCCTTCCCTACTTCTATAAATTGAAGGGGGAGACTATTGTAACAGAAAAAGTGGAGGGTGATATGCAGATACTCTGCTAGAATAGGAAGAGAGAGCTCTTGTAAAGTGAGAGTGTATTATCATTGTATCCTTGTCAAACCATACAGAGTGACCATTATTCAATGGAAAATATATCACCATGGACATAGGAGCCTGAACGATCTTTAGCCGAACCACAATAAAAACCCAGTGTCTATTGTCCTTCCTCCTCTTCATTCTCATTTTCTTGATTCAAACCTACATCTTTAGCTTGCAGTTTGGGGTTTCAAGAACTATCTATGTTGACTAAGATTTGGATCCTCAAAATCAAATTTTACTATTAACATTTTGGCACCCACCGTGGGGCCTCAACTGCATTCTCTTTTTTGATTCATTGTCCAACTACAAATGGCGAGAGGAAGGACCACTAGAAGCTCTGGCACAGTTGCTGGCCAACTAGACGGTCATGTACAGCAACAAGGAAAAATGCTACCAGTTGGAAGCTCGATCTTTCCTGTGGTAGGAACCTCTACTACCCTAATGATAGATGTTGTTGTAGGCATGACACCCTTCACTTCTCATCAACCTATTATATTTATGCGAACGGAGTTCAAGCGTGGTTCCAACATCAGGAAACACTTGAAAACACTATGAGAGAATTGGCCAATGTAGTGAGGACATTGGCTCAGGTGCAAGTTCAAGGCACGCAAAGGCAGGCAAAAGTTGTTGTGCCTAAAGGAGGGCTCCAGTAGCTTGGAGCCCAATAGGAGAAAGTTATAAGAGACGAGCATCGATGAGTTGGCTCTATCTATTCATCTAACTCACGACTAAGATCAAAAGTTCATCAGACCCATAAGGATGAATGACAGGATGACCAACAACACCATAGCCCATGCCAAGAAAGAAGCTCGAGTGGGATCAACCACGAGCATAAGTCAGAACGACGCTCTCTGAGCTATGAAGACAATAAGAGGCATAAAACTTTTGATCACTACTTTCATAGTCAAGGGGGAAACAGAGGTCATCGAAACACCGGTCGACGATCTGAGACTCTAGACCCAAAGATTAAAAAGCTATTGAAGAGAGTCTGGTAGCTAGAGAAGTGACTTGGGGCTCAAAATAGCCAAGATTATTACAAGGAAAGGTTGCCTTTCACTCGAGAAATCGAGACTGAACCTCTCCTTTGAAGATTTAAAATCCCAAACATCCCGCCATATAACTAGGATAGCGACCAGTACAACCATTTGGATGCGTTCAATGTCCAAATAGACCTCCAGACCACCAATCCATTAGTAAAATGTCGTGTCTTCCCCGCTACCCATGTGGCTCAGGAGCCTCCTCACTTAAAGCATTCACAACTGGGAAGAATGCCAAGCAAAATTCCTTAGACAGTACAAGGCAGTAAAGAGGTAGCTTGCACCATCCTATCACCTCGCGATGATTTTTCAACGAAGGGATGAGTCACTCAGAGATTATATTACCTAGTTTAGATGTGAGGTTAGCAATGTTGAAAACCCCACAGATGAGAGCATTCTTATAGCTATTTCAACTGGACTCCGTAAAGATGGTAAACTTTACGAAAGTATATACAAGTCCACGGTGAGAGACCTGGGAGAGTTTTATAAGCAAGCAGCGAAAGAGACTAGGTGAGAAGAGACCTTTGGCTTAAAGAAGCCTAAGCAAAAAGAGGAATCAAATGGCTCCAGTTGAAGAAAAAAGAGGGCAAATAGCAGGAATAATGGGGGTAGCTAGAAAAATGGATCAGATGGTCAGGTTGCAAAGAAAGCTAGGGATGAGCGACCTTGGTAGCAAAGTCAATATAATAGCTACAGTATCCTGTTAAACACCTCGGATTGAATCTTCGCAATAGAGAGGGACAACGAGGATTTTAGAAGACCTAGGCCCATAAAAGCTCCTCTCCATTGAAGAGACAAGAACAAGTTTTATGCCTATCATAATGAGGTTAAGCACAATACTTCAAATTGTTGAGCGCTTAAAGACGCCATCAAAGACCTTATCAGAAGAGGTCTCTAAAGGACTATGTGGTCTGAACCTCAGAACAGTGACCCCCACGGTCTCAGCAGCTAGCTCAACATCAACGCCAACAAACTCCCAAAAATGAAGCAATACCCTCAATGAGGACAATATTCACCATTCACGATGGACCCCATATTGTAGGAGCTTCAAAGAGTCCCCACAAGCAGTACATATAGGAGGCGAGGCATGTCCTACTTGCGAGGCATGATGAAGTTGGAGGACCAGCAAAAAAGGCCAGGACAAGCATCAACTGCATCACTTTTACCAACGAAGACACTTGAGAAATGCATTCTCTGCATAACGACGCTGTGGTTATACGAGCCAAAATCAATAATGCTGAAGTGCAAAGAATCATGGTTGATAAGGTAGCTTGGTTAACATGATGTACCGATAATGCTTTGACCAGATGGGCATAAGCTCTAATTAGCTTAAGCTTTCTCTAGAACCCGTCTTTGGCTTCACAGGAGATGCATAGTCCCAATGAGACAAATAAGACTCCCTATAACCCTTGCAGATTCAAGCTGCCAAGTTATTGCCCTAGTTGACTTTTTAATTATAGACTCTCCATCAGTATACAATGTGGTGTTAGGGCGACCAATAATGAATGACCTGAATATGGTCATATCACCTAAGATGCTTACTATCAAGTTCCTAACCCCGAGTGGAGTTGGATGCGTGTGAGGAGAGTAAGAAGTGGCCCGACAATGCTATACTGATGTAGTCAAAATAGAAGAAAGGAGAGGGAAAGTTGATGTGGTCTCTGGAGGAAAGCCGCGATCCATAAGCTCATCTGGCATAAGTTATGACTTGGACCTTTATGTGGTCGATGTTGAAAGGACGACGTGTCCAACAGAAGAGCCCAAAGATGTTTGAATAAGTGATGCAGATGCTAGAAGATGCATCAAACTGGGTAAGAATCTATCTCCAGGTGTGAAGATAGAACTCATAGAGTTCCTCAAAGCAAATCTTGATGTCTTCACTTGGAATCATAAAGATATGATCGGGATTGACCCAAAAGTCATGTCACATAGGTTAAATATTGACCTTAACCATAAGCCGGTACACTAGAAGCGAAGGTCAATGACTTCTGAATGATATATGGTGTTAAAGGAGGAAGTGGACAAACTATTAGCGAATAAGTTCATCCGGGAAGCTCACTATCCTACCTTGGTAGCCAATCCTGTTCTTGTGAAAAGGAAAAATGGGAAGTGAAGAATGTGCACCGACTTCACTGACCTCAATAAGGCATGCCCCAAGGACAGTTTCCCCTACAAAGGATCGACCAGCTGGTAGATGCGACGGTCGGACATGAACTCCTTAGCTTTATGGATGCCTATTTAGGATATAACCAGATTCCTATGGCCTCTCAGGATGAAGAGCACACCTCATTCATCATTGACCGTAGGTTGTATTATTATAAAGTGATGCCCTTTGGGCTAAAGAATGCGGGAGTAACCTACCAGTAATTGGTAAACATGATGTTCAAAGACCAAATTGGTAAGACAATGGAGGTGTACATGGACGATATAGTGGTAAAATCTAAACAAGTTATTAACCACGCTCGTGACCTGGGGGAGATGTTTCAAATCCTGAAGAAATATCAAATGAAGCTAAACCTACACAAATGTGCGTTCTGGGTCACTTCTGGAAAGTTTCTCAGCTTCATGGTAAATAGTAGGGGGATCGAGGCTAATCTCGAAAAGATTAGAGCTCTTCTCAACATGAGATCCCCCACAAGCCCCAAAGATATACACAGCCTGAATGGCCAAGTCACAGTGCTAAGCAAGTTTATCTCCAAAGCAACTAATAAATACGTCCCTTTCTTCAACATCCTGAAGAAGGCAAAAAGGTTCGAGTGGACAGAGAAATGTGAAATTGCCTTCCAGTAGCTCAAATAGTATCTCAGGCAAGCTCCTCTTTTGTCAAAGCCAAAAAAGGGTGAGAAGCTCATCATCTATCTGGAAGCATCCCAGTACGCCCTTAGTGTAACACTAATGTGAGAAGAAGGTGGGGCTCAACTTCCTATTTACTACATGAGCAAGAGATTACTGGACACAGTGATAAGGTATTCACTGATGGAGAAACTTGCTTAGTGCCTAGTGATTGCCTCGAGAAAGCTGCGACCCTATTTCCAAGCACACAGTATAGAAGTGCTGACACAATTCCCACTTAGGCAAGTCTTACAAAAGATAGATGTCTTGGGATGCCTCCTCAAATAGGCAATCGAGCTAGCTCAGTTCAAAATTAAATTCAAGCCTAGATCGATGATAAAAGGGCAAGCTCTAGCAGAATTTATAGCAGAATTCACTAGCCCCATGCAAGAGGAAGTAGAGACACTGAAAGTTTCAAGTTGGGAACTGTACATCCATAGGTCATCCAGTAAATAAAAAGCTGGGGTAAGGGTGCTCCTAATCAGTCTAGAAGGGCACAAAATCCTCTACATGCTAATGTTCAATTTTCAAGCCACGAATAATAAAGCCGAGTATGAGGCTTTATGAGCTGGACTATAACTAGCCAAAGAGGTATGAGCTAAAAGTATAAAGATTTTCAATGATTCATAGCTCGTGGTCTGTTATGTGTGATGAGAGTACTAGACTCGAGGTTCAAAGATGGCTGCTTACTTGTAAAAAGTCTAGAAGTTGTAAGATCATTTTAGCATTACAAGGTCAACCAAATACCATGAGCCCATAATGCATATGCCGATGCTTAGGCTCACCTTGCCATGACCAAGGATGTTGACTTCCTAGGGGTGATCCTGGTAGAGTTCCTTTAATCCCTGAGTATAAACTAGGAGGATGTTATCATGACGATCGCCAAGACGCCAAGCTCCTGGATGAATCTAATCCTGGACTATTTACAAGAAGGGAGGTTACCAGAAGATAAGCTTAAGGCTCGAAGGTTGCAAGTTTGAGCGACCAGATATTGCATCTACAATGATATGCTATACAAGAGAGGGTTTTTTACC
This sequence comes from Saraca asoca, assembly GCA_026873985.1. Taxonomy (NCBI): domain Eukaryota; kingdom Viridiplantae; phylum Streptophyta; class Magnoliopsida; order Fabales; family Fabaceae; genus Saraca; species Saraca asoca. The sequence continues at coordinate 15,013 of JANHAO010009223.1, forward strand.
CCACTTTTAAGATGCATTGACGGCCCAGATTATGATATTGTCCTAGAAGAAATTCACACCAACCATTGTGGAAATCATGCTGGAGGGATATCTTTAGCTCAAAAGGCCCTTCGGCAAGGATTCTATTGGCCCATGATGAAACAGGACGTGGTTGAGCTCGTCAGGAGGTGTGATAAATGCCAAAGATTCACGACAATCCTGCAAGCCCCACCAGCTTACCTGCGGCAAATGGCCAGTCTATGGCCCCTTGTAATATGGGGGATGGATCTTATAGGACCTCTACCTACAGCTCATGAAAATTGCAAACATGCAATAGGGGCTGTGGATTACTTCACTAAGTGGGTAGAAGCAAAAGAGCTCACGAAGATTTCATCAACCAAGATCATGAAATTTGTATGGAGTAATATCATCTGCAGATTTGGAGTCACCTAGCAGATTGTAATTGATAATAGACTTAATTCACTAGCGAGTAGTTTCTCGGATTCTACGATGATCTTAAGATTATGAAGTGCTTTTTGGCCGTAGACTATCCACAAGCCAACGGACAAGTTGAGGCCATCAACAAGATAATCAAGCACATCTTGAAGACGAAATTGGAGGCCAAAAAAGGAGCATGGGTAGATGAACTACCAAAGGTGCTTTGGGCTTATAAAACTACATCCTGTAACGTCATCGGAGAAACTCCTTTTGTGATGGTATATGGATCTGAAGTGATGATTCCAGCAGAACTTAAGGTGGCAATCGAGCGAAGGATCACATTCGATCTGGAAGACAATAATCAGCTACTCATCACAAATCTAGACCTCGTAGAAGATATGAGAGAGAGAGAGAGAGAGAGAGAGCTCACCTTAGTGTCACGACCTACCAGCAATGGGTCATGAGATATTACAATAGAAAGGTTTGAGCTTGAAATTACAAACCCGATGATCTCGTTCTATGCCTAGTACTTCCTGGCACACGTAAGGCCAACGAGGAGCCCCTGGGGCAGAACTGGGAAGGCCCGTATCTCATTAAGAGAGTTATTAGTCAAGGAGCTCATCATCTAGCTGACTTGAGTGGAACAGAAGTTCCTCGAGCTTGGAATGCTGAGCACCTTTGCCCCTACTATCAATAGAGGCCAGAATTTTGTAAATTAGTCAAAAATATGTAAAGACATGTAAGTGTTCCTCTAAAATCTTTTATGTACATATTTGATTATTCATGAATAAAATTCCAATAAAGTCTTGCATGAAGAGCGAGTAATGCATTAGGCAAAATACTAACCAGAATCACGATCCATTAAAGTCTTCACTCATGTAAAATTTTTACCAAATAACACTTATGAAGTAGCCAATTATGGAATTAGGAAAAAATACACAAGTATTATAGGAAATTCATTCGATAATTTATCCAATGAAGTGGAGTTTGTGTAGTATTACAAAATACATCCAAAAGTTAAAAAGCAAAATTGCCAATTACAAAGGTCAAGGTCAAAGGAGCAGGATCTTCAGGAGTTAGACCTTTAGGAGCAGAGCCTTCACAGAGTGAAGAGTTGATGAGAGTAACAGTAGGGTCACATGTCATTGGACCTCCAACAACTCCCACAAGTTGTGAATCACTCTCTATTCTGGAGGAACCCCCTGTAGGAGGATCCTCAGTCGCGGACTCTGTACCCTTTTTAGAGGAATTAGTTTTGGCTGCCCTTTTCTTGAAATGCTCTATAGCTGCCAAAGCCTCCCTGCCAAAGAAGGAGAAGTCCAATTCGGGATGATGCCTCCATAGAGTGTACAGGAAGGTAGCATCAGTCTTGGACTCTGTTTTCTCTACCATTTCTGTGACCAAAAAGGTAATCTCTGCCCTAATCTTGGCAATCTGCCCCTTCTCGAAAGCAACTTCCTTCTTCGTTACTTCTAACTCTTTCATAGTGACCTCGATTCATTGTTCGGCTTCCTTAGTTCACTGCTCTGTTGAACTAGTACATTGTTTTAAGATTTCGGCCTACTGTACCGCCCAATTGGCATGTTGGAGAGCTTCATTCAAATCAATCATTGCTTTGGCCAAATCATTAGTCATGAGGCTGAGATTTACTGTAACAGCTTCGTGATTCACCATTTCGCAAGATAAGGTAGCCTCAACATCCCTGACCTTCCCCTTCAGCTCTAGCACTTCAACAGTAGCGATAGTCAGATCTTCCATGAGTTTCACATTCTTCTTACCCTTAGCTTGGAGCATCTCGTCCACCTTCATCATCATTAATAAATTCTAAAAACCTAGATAGCCAAGTTAGATTATGGAGGAAGTAAGAAAGAAAATATATTACTTACGACTAAGCCGTGGTAAACTCCGTAACCCACTAATCTTCCAACAGAGAAGTCCTCAAACTCCAACACTTCAATCCTTTTACGAGGTCCCAGGATCATGTTGATATTATCCACAAGGACATCAGCATACTCCTTTGTTTTGGAGCTGGGCTCAGTGAATCACTCCATGACCTCAATCTTTGGCGTGGCTCGTTTACGAGCAGCAACCTCCTTCACCTTGTCTACCTTTCATTTTTTGGCAAAGGGTTTAGAGAGGGTAGCGACCTTTGTTGCAGCTGCCACCTCAGACTAGGAGGTGGGACCGACCCTTCTGAGTATGCCATTGCCAAAGCCGAAAGCTAGCTCTCAGCAGCAAAAGCTACACTAGCATCAGGAGCCAGTAGGTTTTCTTCCTTATTAGATGATGGCGACAAGAAAATAAGCTTCATTATCCCTTTGTAATCATTGAAGTTGGTTAAGTTGACCTCCTTCACTTTGACAAATCCCTATCTCCTTAGTGAGCTTAGAATCTAGAGCCGCAGTGAGTCTGTGGTTGTAGAAAAGGCCTTCATCAAAGCAAAAATCATTTTGGAGATCGTTTGAGGCAGCGAATTGATCCAGTACCTCGAGCTCCTCTGTTTTAAGAGTTAGGTTCTTGCTGGTCCGCTCTGTAAGATGAAATAAAAGTCAAAGTCAAAGAAGCAAATACGAATGAATCATTAAACTCACACACATCCTCAACTCACTCACCAAGAATAGGAACAAAACCAAAGTTTTTGAGGTTGCGCAGGGATGGGCATGATATATAAAACCAACGGGTCTTATAATGTCCCACATTGGATCTCCTTTTGGTGTCTCACTGTGGAAGAACTCCCTTATGCTTCGTCGACAAGGCTGAAAGGTAATATAGCCCATTTGATGTGCTTACGCACCTAATACTATACAAATAGCATAGGACCTCAGTCAATGGAGGTGGGAAACCATTCCTCAAATAAATCAGTGCCAGGGAGATAAGCTAGGTATAAGAGTTTAGGGTGAGCTGGGATGGACTAAGCTTCACCTTATTCAGAAGTGGCCGAGTGTCGAGCACAACTAAAATAATACCTCACTCTCAATGATATAACAATATATAGGATGAGTAATGGTCAATTCCATAGGGACTAATAGATCTGTTTATCGTCCTAAATCTTAGTTATTACGCAAATGCAAACACACACAAAAGGGGGTGTTGTTGGAAGAAAAATCAAAATCAATAGAAGTAATAAATTAACGTAGACAAAATTATAAGAAATATCAATTAAG
>JANHAO010009224.1:0-18586 GCA_026873985.1 Saraca asoca
ATTCTGCAGTCTCTTGTTTATTTTACTGCATAATTCAGCATTTTACATCACTACACATTTCTAGTTTCTACAATCTTTAATTCTGATTTCTGCAATTTTAGTTATTGCATCAATCTTGTTACATTGTTAATTCATTTTATGAGTTAATTCATCTAAATCTTAAACAAATCTACTTGCTCTAAAAGATTTAAGTTAAATCACTTCAATTAAGTTTTTAAAAGGTGTATGTAAATTCCCCAACGGGAAAAGGGCAAGATCCAATTCTGCATTTTTACTTTTTAATCATTCTTTTCAAAGGGACCTGACAACTATCACAATATATTTATTTAATTTGGAATCATAAACTTTATGGATTTGATTACTTTGGTGATTAACAAACCTCATCTTTAATATATAATTCTAAATTAAATCAACAATTCTTCACAAGTATAGCTTAATAAATCAATCAGGATGGAAAATTTTAAGAAATAGCTATCTTCACAAGCCACTACACACTTTCATGTGCCATCTATGCGCCCTCATAGGAATGCACGTGCTCCCATGTGCTGCCTACGCTCTCTTATGCGTCTCCACATGCTAGCACACGCCTCCACCCACCTCCACGTACTAACACGTGCCTCTATGTGCCTGGTACCCTTGAGTGCGTGGCTGCACATGCCAGAATGTGTCAGCATATGCTGTCACATGCCAGCATCAAATCCCACACACCTTATGAGAACATGTAATGCACGCGCCCGACTTAACCATCTTCAACCTGCAACCGAGTCAGCTGGGTCAACCCGACTAGAGGCACGACCCAGTCAATAAAATGGGTATGGGTAGTGTTTTTCGATGATTTTTCGCCTATTTTTTAGCATCTTTTGATTCAATTTTTGTCCAAATTGATCCAAAACATAATTTTGGATAGATTTGCACAAAAAAATTTTAGATTAGCAAGGATTTTCCTAGATCTTAAGCCTAATCCAAACAAAAAACCTCTATGATTTTTTTTTTAAATTCATGCAATCAATCTGTGTGTTTTGTTCGATACTACTAGCCATATAATCTAGAAGTGATTTGAGGGATCAATATTTACTAGATTTGTGAAATTGAAATTTAGATTCAAAAAAACCCCAATTGTATTCTAAAAATTAAAATTTCAATTATTCTCTTTATTAGGAAAAAAAATCATCAATGGAGAATCATAATATCCCTAACCTTGCTCTAATACCAATTGATAGAAAAATGACCATAAATTGTAGTTTTCCTAGAGTTCAACAATGCAGAGAACTACACTAAACCATAAAGAGATCTTTGATATTATAATTCTTACTATTGCATTTAATACCTATAATGAAGGGTTAAAGGCCCTTACTTGGATCCATGATTTAATCTTAATGATTTCTTTTGATTCATCTTGATCAATGCTTTTGTGTAAGTTTTTCCCCTCTTCCTTCCTCTTATTGTATCTTTGATGGTGAAGATACATATTCTATTGTTATATATCCCTCTCTAATTATAGATAACCACTTATATGAAGGGAGAGGGGAAGCATTTAATTTTAAATTTCAAATTTTAAAATAACCCCCACTGAATTTAATTACCATTAGACCAAACAGCCATCATATTAGGTCATCTTTTATTTAAAGCCAGTCCATTAGTTACATGGGCCACTACAGATTATTAAAATAATCTAACATTGTTCGCAAGCCTAAATTTCCCCGATGAGTATCCTTTGTCTGTCAATCAGTCTGCTTATGCTTCTTACTTCTCCGCTGCTTCTTCGGCTTGTTGCTCCTCCTCGGGTTCTTTGTCATTGTCTTCTCGAGTTGGGAATGTGAGTGAGAGAAGAGAAGTCATTGAGTTTGTGTACCTGGATGGCAAAGTGTTGGAGGAGCTTCTCTATACTAAAGTGAAAAGAAGGGAATGTGAAGATTATACACTCATCAGCGATTCAAAATTATGGACACAGTATAAAAGAAATTTAAGTTACCGTAATAGTAATACAACAATCTTTCATGTTGCTCTATCAGTCCTTTTTTCATGATTTTCTGCAGTTTTCTTTTAATAAAATATTAGTTCTATGTAACAAGGCAAAAGATGTTAAGTAAATCCTAGAGAAGATTTTCTCTACAAATTTGAATTACTCTGGTTACTAATACAGTAATACTTATTCCCAGAGAAGGAAGAAAGATCATGTTATGTAGTAATTTGAGCGCTTAAGGTACTTAATTTTGATTCTAATGAAGTTTGATAGCCAAAATTTTGGATTCAGATACAGAATATTTGGCTAAATGTGATATAAGTAAATATTATTATTGTTTTTTAATTGACAACAAAGGGCTAAGTTCATTGGTCAAGTTCAGTGTTTTTGTTGGTTTCTTTGTTTTGTTTTTGCCAGCACAACTACAAGAGGTTTGGACTTTGTTTCTATGTGAGTTCTTTAAAATGACCATTCATGGAATTTATAGATGATGTATGTATGAAGTTAGAGAATTTTTATGTCTAAACAATAATGTTATTTGACTTTGATGAAGTTTTTTTCCCCCTAATGAACTTTCTCTAGATTTTGATTTTGTGGTAGAAAAAAATTATGTATCCACACTAATTTATTGGAAATTGTAATTTTATATAAAAGTGAAATATTTTTTATGCAACTTTAAATTATACATTAGTTAGTATTTTAACATAAACTTTATTTTTATGAAATAAAATAATTTTTTATTTACACTTTTTTCTTATTCAATTTAAATCTTGATGATATAGATTTATGATCACATTAAATGTATTCTATTATTTCATATTTTGATCAAGTTTGAATTTTAATGATAAGGATTGTGACATATAAATACTTGTGTTACGCATGATTTGTTTGAGGGCAAAAGAGAGTTAGTTTTTTTTTCTTTTAACTTGGAGTGGTTAATTTAAATCCCACAATTTACTTTTACTTTTTTTTTTATGAAACTATTTGCATTGAGAGTGAGGAATATATATACCATTTGACCCAGCCTAAAATGACCTCTAGTCTTAAAAAGATCAACCCTGGTCGATCAACTAGTGCTAGTAAAAGGGATAGCCATGAAGCAGGCATGAAGGCTGAGGCCCAAACTAATCGGCCAACAACTGCCTTCTTGCCAAGAAAGAATCACACTTGCTTGGTGACAATGATGGCTGCCCCTTTACCCACCCATTTTAAACCACCAATTCATTTTGACCCATACGACAATATGTCAGATTAGGACCACTTGGAGGCATTCTACGCTTTAGTGCTATTGTCGAGAGCTCCAGATGACATTATGTGTTGTGCCTTCTCTACCACCCTAAAGAAGATGATTTGCATTGGTTCACAACTCTATCCAGACAATCGATCAATAGTTTTCACCAACTAGCTTATACATTTTCCACCCACTTCGCAACTAATAGGGCATCCAAAAAAATGTCAGTAGGTGTAGTCAGTTTCTAACATGGATGCTGCAAGATGCTCAAAGAATACTAGTGGGCATAGCCAATTTGTTTCACAAAGTAAAACTTGAGTGATATTGACTAGGATCAAGACGATCTGATTATAATTTTGACATTATTGCATAACTTCATCATCAATAGAATACAAGTGGACTAAGGAAGTTCCACTAATATGTTGTATTTGCATGCTGCTAATGCTCTAAATATTCCAAAAAGCATGGATAAACCTTACGCAAGTATATTAATTGGTTTCATAGAAAGGCAAGTTCAAATGGAAGGGACAATGACCTTAAGGTTAACGTTGGGAACTTAACCGCTAACAAAGAATCTAGATGTCACTTTCCTTATTATGGCCACTCCTAACAATGCCTACAATGTAATTTTGGGGAGCCCATCTTTGAATAAAGTAAGGGCCATTGTCTCCACCATCCATTTGTTAATAAAATTCCCAACAATAGAAGGAATTGAAGAGGTTCAGGCTAATCAGCAAGTCACCCATAGATGCTATATGGCTAGCTTGGCCCAAAGCCAAGAGTGCACCAATGGAACAAAGCCAACGATTGCCAACCAAAGGATAATGAGTGCCAAATTGTAAGCTCGATTTTACTTGATGTTTGACCAAACAACCCATGTCTGCTAGAGCCAGGCTTGAAATCAAAAAAGGTGCAAATTTTTAGGAAGAAGGATGGAAGAGTAATAAAGATTAAGGCTAAACTCACAAGATCAAATTAAGATTGGTTGGTGAGGTTGTTAGAGAAGTATATCAAAGTCTTCACTTGGACTAACACCGATATACTTGGAATCAACCTAAGTGTAGCTTGCCATAGGCTATTGATTAATTTAAGCACCAAACTCATGCAATGAAAGAAGAAAAGCCATAGTGTTGAGTGGCAAAAGATAATTAAGGAGGAAATAGGAAAACTACTAAGTGCAGGATTCATCAGGGAAGTCCCACACACCATATGGTAGTCAAATATGGTCCTTGTCAAAAAGGCCATAGGAGGATGGACAATGTATATGGATTTTATAGACCTTAACAAGGCATGCCTCACTAACTCATATCCACTCCCAAACATTGATTAGTTAGTGGATATTGTCATCAAATTTGAAATCCTTAACTTTATGGACACTTTCAAAGGCTACAATCAGCTTAGAAGTAAATCCATCTATGTGTCAAGCTATCATTAACATGAGGAGCCTATCAACCATAAAAAGGGTGCACGCACTTAACAAGAAGATCACAACCTTCACACTTTTTATGTTAGGTTAGTTCATAAACATACTCCTTTTTTTAAGTTGCTTAAAAATGTTAAAAATTTCAAATGGACTAACAACTGTGAAAAAGCTTTTCAAGGGCCAAAAAAGTACTTGGTCATGCCACCCATGCTTTCTCGACCAAAGCCAGGAGAAGCACCATATTTATACCTGATGACGATCATGGAAGCGATAAGCTTAGTACTTACTAGAGAAGTTAAGAGAGAGGAAAAACTAGTGTACTTCTTAAGCTGCACATTGCATGTGGCCAAGACAAAGTACCAAAAGATTGAGAAGCTATTTTCACCTTATTATTAGCATCCAGGAAGTTAAAGCCTTACTTTTAGAGCCATTATATCATCGTTCGAATGGATGCCCTGGTTTGATAGGCATTACAAAAGCATAATCTCATGGGATGATTAATAGCATTAGCAGGAGAACTCTCAGAGTATGGGCTCATTTACAAAGCCAAAAGGATAGTAAAGGCCCTAGAGTTAGCAAACTTTGTAGCTGAAATGACAAAGATGGAAGAGGCTAAAATGGAAGACCAAGTATGGACACTACATGTGGACAACTCATCAAATGAAAAAGATAGCAGGAGAGTAATCTTCAAAAGGCCTCTAGACTTAGTTATCGAATACTCACTAAAGTATGACTTCAAAGCAATGAACAATCAAGTAGAATATGAGACACTAATAGCTAGGTTAAAGTTAGCAAGAGATATGGAAGCACAATTATTGAAGATAAGGAGTGACTCATAGTTGGTAATTACTCAAGTTAGAGGAGATTATGATGTTAAAGAGTTAACATTATCAAGATACACCAGCATAACGAAAACCCTGTTGAAAGGATTTAACTTTAAGTTGATAAGAATTTCCAGGAAAGAAAATGATCATGCAGGCACACTAGCCAAATTGGCTAAGCGAAGGCAATGGTAAACAATAGAATTGTGATACATGAAACACTATAGCTCCCTTGCACAGATGAAATAGTATGCGTTAAGTAGAAAGAGTCATGGCAAACTCTGATTATGACGTTCCTAGAAGAAGGACGACTACTAGAGGATAAGAAAAAAGCTAAAAAGGTCGAATGAAGAGTAGGGTGTTTTTTCTCGGAATAGGGACAATTATATAAGAAAGGTTTCTCTCTCCCATCACTAAGATGTCTTCGGCCAAGCATAGCCAATGATGTGTTGAGATAAATACATGAGGGAATTTGTAGGAGCCATATGGCAAATGACAATCACTTTAAAGGCTATCTTGTTGAGGTATTTTTAGCCAAAGATGATAAATGAGGCACTAGAACTTGTACAAAGATGCAAAAAATGCCAAAAGTTTGCTAAAGTTCAAAGGTAACCCACAGTAAATTAGATGCCTATTTTTGTTCCTTGGTCATTCAGTCAATAAGGGATAGATTTTCTAGGTCCATTTCCAATCATTCCTAATTAACTAAAGTATGTGGTAGTGGTGGTTGATTACTTCACCAGATGGGTAGATGCAAAATCCCTCGTAACTATAACCTTAAACAATGTGTAAAAGTTTGTTGAAAAAAATATCATTTACATGTACAAATCTTCTAAAAACACAACTTCAGCATAAGAAAATTGCTAACAACTTTTTTTTAAGTATGACCTCCCAGCAACAATTATATCTAATAATAGAAAATAGTTTGCCAACTTCAATTTTCAAAGTTTTTGTCAAAGGTACATTCACAACTATGCATTTGTTATGCAAGCATGAATCTCAGTTGTTCTAAAATGAAGGTTAGGGATTAAACAAAATTTTGCATCCATCAAGCATCCTAGATGAAGGGGCAATCAGGGCTAACAAAGAAGATCATCTTAGAAGGACCCCAAAAAAAGCTGGACAAAGCAAAAGGGAGATGGGCTGAGGAATTGTTGAGTGTCTTGTTATCGTACAAAATCACCACTCATTTTGTCACTGATGAAACCTTATTTATGCTCGCATATAGGAGCGAGGCCATGCTTCTAATTGGATTAGGGTATCCTCTGACTCTAGAGAGCACTGTGAGTAGCAAGAGAATGAAGAAAGGAGAAAGGAAGACCTAGATATGTTGGTAAAGACAAGATGGATGGCTTAACTTCGAAATGAACATTACAAGAAAGTCACCAAAATTGCAAATAAGAGAATAAAAAGTAAAGAATTCATAGAAGGTGTGTTGGTCCTTTGATGGGTAGATGGACTATATAAGTCACAAACCAAGGGTAAATTAGCTACAACATGGGAAGGCCCATTCATAGTATGGAAGAACTTGCCAAACGATGCTTACTACATGGATATTATTGACTGTTATCAAGATTGACAAAGATAATGCTATACTACCTAAGTTAATGGCTAAGGTGAGTTCATGTTGAATCCACAAGATTGGTGATTTACTTCAATGTATTTGCAGAGTGAAATGGGGGGTTGGATATCTAATTAGAATAGAAATTATAATAAATAATAAAAGCACATGCAAATAGAATTAAAAATGGGAGTGAAATCAAATAAGAAAAGCTCAATCTAGGGGACTTTTATAACCAATTATGTGACCAATCCTTGAGACAATTGTTTCATTCCCTCTTTAACTGCTTAGCCATGAAACTAATTAAGCCTAACACCTAATTGATTCTTATTAATTTCTTCCTAAATTAGACAACAAAGCTTGATATTACTAAGTCAATTAAAGCTCAACACCTTAATCAATTAATTCAATTACCCTAGTAGCAACTTAACTAAGATAGCTTTCCAGAACAATCTAACCTATAATAGAATTTAGAATTTATGTCCATAGCCATGAAACTATTTCAAAAGATGTAGCTTAACCTCAAGCTCTTCATGAAAGTTGTGAAAATGGATCTTATCTATCCTATGGGTTTACGTTTGCACTGAAATGATGGATGAAGTTCCACTTATGATAAAAATACTAAAACTAATTCTGGGTCAAAAGACGACACTTTATTTTAGTTTTTTGGCTTTATTTGGCCTCTAAAATGGATGAGTTAGGCTTAAAACTCTCATGACATTTTTAAATCTGTCTCTTAGCTTTCTAATGACATAAGAATCACTCCAAATTGAAGTGCAAAACCCAAGATACACCTAAAAATATAAAACAATATAATTTTACTAAATAAATTCAATTAAGCGCAAAAACTAAGCAAACCATAAAACCAATTTCAAGCATTTAATTAAGCACATAAATATAAAAGAAGACTAAGTATGAAGGGATATAAAATATTTATAAATTATTTCCTTCAACTTTTCAAGGGAAGTCCCTCCCTCAAATATGGAATGCGACATATATAATGTTGTACCATGTGTAGATTTGAGTATCACAAATAACAAGTCAAGTAATCAGAACAAAATGAAATGCAAAGTGAAAAGTTGACATGTTCATAAAATATTCCTAATAAAGATCAAACAGTCCCCCCGGTACTAGTAATGACCAAGCAATCCCCCTAGCAGGGATAAAGACCAAGTATTCCCCTCGGCATTAGTAAAGATTAAGTAACCCCCTTGGCACTAATAAAGACAGAGTAGTCCCTTTGACACTAGTAAAGATAGAGAAATCCTTTCAACACTAATAAAGACCACCCTTGGCACTAATAAGGGCCAAGTAATCCTCTTAGCACTCATTAAAAACAAAGGACCCTCATAGCACAATTACTATATCAAATATAAGAGCAAGATAACTAAGAGACAAAAAGTCTGTTGGAGGCTCGATTAATCAAAAAACTCGATGAAAGCCAAAATAATGTAATGTCCATTTAGTGAAATACAATAAAGATAGAAAGCTCGTTGGAGGCTAAATTGATGGGAAGACTCAATGAAAGTGAAAATAATGTAAAGTCCATTTAGTGAAATACAAGCAAGATAAAAGGCCCATTGGAGGCTCGATTGAATGAAGCAAAAAAAGTAAAAAGAGAATAATATAAAGCTTGATTGAAAAATGAAAATTCATAAGAAAGCAAAGTACAATTCATTAATAGGGTTAACCAACCTATTACATACAAAAAATTGAAAAACAAGAAGGAGGCAAAGGTAGGCAATATGGTAGAAGAGGCCAAACTTACTTTATATTGTCCATAAGTTCTTTCATGGGCTTATCTCTATTAATTTTGGAATGATCAATGGGCAAGTCAGGTTGAAGCATTGGATTTGTGAACTACTTCAGCAAATCCACTCTAGAACATTGGATAGTTGAGGTCTTTAGCCTTAACAATGGTAAAGTGGAGCCTTTCAACAAAAGCTACATCACCCTCTTTTAGCTTTTGTCGTTCAGGCCCCAATTTTTAAGGTTTCGAGAAAAGTTGTCCTACTAACTCCTTACACTTTATGGACAATGATTCCTACTCTTTCACCAGCTTAGCAATACAACTGGTAACATTAGAGATGCTCTTGCTATGGTCAGCTAACTCCATAGCCTTGGCCTCAACATTTTTCCTCAAGTCCTCTATAATGGTTGAATTATTCTTTGCTAGTTCCCTTTATGTCTTTGCTAAAGTCAACATGGTAGAAAGGATGAAGGCAATTATGCAAATGATTTGGCACACAAAAAATTTCAAAAGATGGATCAGGCCTTGATCTTATATGAATTCATCATTGTGGTACTAGTCGATAGGGAAGAGTAGGTGATTGCACAAAAAAATGCCGTAATCCATATATTTATACCATAAGCTATCTATGGCATCAAAGTTTAGTGTCCCTCCCTCAGGGGCTTCGATTGGAAGCAACTACTTCCATGCTCCCACCTTTATTTTCTTCATGGCAGAAACTAGAACATTTGAGGAACTACTCCCTTTGGCTTTGGAAGAGTCTTTAGAAGGGCTCTTTCATTTGTGCAATGAAACTGCCTTGGTATGAATGAATAGAGGCTTTGCCTGATCAAGATATGTAGGACCACTAGTGACTTCAATAATTTTTAGTGTTACTTCAATCTGAGTAGTTGATGGAACGATGGCTCTTTTCTTTGCTAGGTCCTAAGCGTGAATTTCCTCCAAGCGTTTGAGGTCCATCTTTGATTGGTGAATATCTACTCCTTATTTAACCAGCAATCTAAAAATGAGGAGAAAGAAAAGAGTTAGAAAAGGTGTAAAGCAAATAAAAGGCAAAAGTAAGAGTAAAATATGTCCAAAGAATGAACTAGGCGTCGAATGGTTCTAATACTAAGAGCCGAATAATGAGATTAAGCTCATCATTGCTAAAGTCTTCAAGACGATGACTCTAGGGCTAATCCTTTGGGAAAAGCCATTTGGCCAAATAAAATGGTCCCCTTTCTTGATGGAAGAAGGGATGAAACCCCTTGGCCACTTGAACTTTGAAATATGCTTCCTGGAATGGATGTTAGTAAGCATATTCTCTATGACGACCTGATCCAGACAATGGATGAAGTGTATCTAGTCCTTGAGATTCTATTTAGAATAGGTGAAGAAAAGAAAAAAGATGCCACGATTAGAGTAAGATAATTGGCACGCTCATCACTAATATAAATGAATAGGTATCTCCTCTACAAATCACTTTCGCTACACTTACTGAAACTCTGTGTGAGAACTAACTTGAGTGATAGAGAGTGCTTGGTAGACCACTTCCATCATGTATAACTAACTTTGTTGTATGAGCAGGTCATCTTATAGCTAATTCTTGCTCTACTGATCAACTTTTCTTAGAAGAAGAGTTTCAATTAGTGAGAAAATACACTATCAGTTAAAGGAAGATTGTGAGATATTTTGAATGTATTTGGGATTTGAGTTTGAGAATAATTAAATACTTTACATTCTCTCTTTGATTCCTTAAGTGAATTTTGTTTACCATTTTCAACTGTGGAGTAAACAAAAAACCAAATCACGTTATATATCCATGTCCTGTGATTTTACACTTCTCTAATCTTGAACTTGGCCAATATGCTTTTGCATTTGAATTTCCCAACGTGATGAAGTTGTAATCTTTTGTGTATTTATTATATGCAAAATTCATACACACCATTATAAAAAAAAAAAGCAATTTCCAATAGAAAAATCTATCAAAAATCATGATAAATCTAGTTGGAAAATTTTTTCTATAAGAAAAATTCATCAAAAATAAATTTCAGATGGATTTTAAGGCAACAATTTTTTCATATAATTTTTTTCTCATTTTATCCATAAAAAATCGATCAAAAAGCCATTATAAATCCTTTGGTAAAGTCATTGAAAATCTATCCAAGAGTGTCATAAATCCTTTAGAATGTCCTAAAAAATTGTCAGAAAAAGGATGATTTTTTAAAATTTTGTTTGATATAATTTTCTAATTTTTTTTTAAATTTTTATTAAAATAACTTTGATTAATGTTTTTAATTCTAATCTCTAAAAATTAATGTTTAATTATAAAAAAAATTAAAATACAACGTACAAGAATAGGTATATATATAAATAGTAAAATAATTGATAAATTGTATTATTCAAATTAATGTAAAAAAAAACATACTATTCAAGTAAAAACATAAATATATAACTACAATCCTAGATTGGTGGACAAGAACTAAACATTAGTCTTTGAATCCTGGGTAGTTTTTTGTTGTTACAATCATTTAGGACCTCCGACTAGTGGTGGTTGAACTAGGGGCTAGGATGGTTGGGGTGGTAGCAGATACATGTAAGCAAGAGGCGAATGATAGTAAGCAATAGGCTGGTGGTAGTATGAATGAGGATGAGGTGGAGGAGGAGGCAGTAGAGTCTAACTTTACTATTGTTGCAACTGAGTCTACATACGATACTCCATCCAAGCAAAAAATTCTTACATTTACTATTACATCTCTGTCATAGGGCGCATGAACTAGTCTAATGTAGCATGTGACACGCTCTTAATGTGAGATGCAATGGTTTATGCAATTGTCTCCACTGTGGCATTGGACCCTAATCCATAGACTTATCCCTTCATGGTTCCATCAACGGCACCTACCCATAAATCATGATTAGAGGGCCCTGTCATAACACCAGTTGTGTCCCTAAAGCCCTTAAGACATCTCTGCGTAGAGTTTGTGCCAAGTGCTCTTTTCTTTTGTTGAAATTCTCTAATAAATCAAAACAATTAATTATTTATAATATTTTTCCTACCAAATATGCAATACATTAATAAAAAAAATACAAGTTAAGTGAAGCTGCTTTCATAGGATTGTGTAGCTTGAGGTGAGACCCACTAGCCATCTTCCTGGATATGGATGTGGTAGAACAAGTAGTCCATTGATAGCTCAACCCCAATCTCTTATATCTACACAATATGAAAATTTTCATGGACATAAATAGAATTAAGTTAAAATGGCATAAACATTAAGTTAAAATAACCTTACCATGCACGACCAATATTCTAATATGGGGATGGCTCCATCTATATGTAGGAGGGAACCCTATCTATCTACATTCGAGGCCATGTTCTTTTTATTTTGCTTAAACATAAACTTAAATTTAGGATTCTCCCATTACTTGAGAAAGCCTTCCCATTCCTCATCCTTGATCCAGATAGGTTGAACAAGCTTTTTCTTTTGCACCTCATCCATTATATCTTTCATTTTGTTGGAACCCTTTTAGTTGAAGTTCTTCCACATATCCTTCTCATAAGAAGGGTTCCACTTCCAACACATTTGCAATTAAAAAACAACAAAAACACCAAATAGTGAGCAAATAGTTTAAAAAAAGAAATTTCAATTATAAACAAAGTATTTAAACTTTGCCCCCAAACTCCACATATAACTTCCTGTGGGTACGCTCTGAAATATTCTCTTATGTAGGTCTTACACCTTCATACTTACTTACAATGATGTGGTGCATGGTGTTTACCAGCTCGTGGGTAAAAAAAATGAATTAACTAATAAAATAAACATAATTAAGAAATAAAAAAAAGATTGGAAATGTAAAAAATAAAGTTCATAATCAATAATACATACCCCATCCTATACGGCATAATGGTCACTCGAGATCAAGTATGATACCCTAGCAAGTGGAGGCTGTCTAGAGGCAGATGTTGCTCTTGAAGATGGAGGCATCATCTATGAAGGTATCTCAACTATTTCTAGGGATGGGTCATGTTGTTGTTACGATTATGTCTAGATTGACACCTATGCAAGTGGCTCCATTTAGCTAGATGTTGGTTGTAGTGTGAGCATAAAAGTGTAGCTAGGAGGAACAATTGTTGGGGGACTCTAATCGGCAATCACAACCAAACTGCTATCAGGGGAATCATGTCCCTATAACTACTATCCTCTAACTCCTCATCTAGAACCTCTACAACTTGTTATCTATAAATATTGACACATAACATAATTAAAATAATAATCATATCAATCAAAATATGAATAAAGTAATTTAGCACTCATATATACAAGTAACAAATTAACATGTCACACATCAAATGGCAATATCATTTGTCGAATTCATCTTCTACATCTTCTTTATCAGCATTTTCATCCTTTTCTTCATTTTTGTTGATGTCGCCCTCTTGTTCTACATCTGTTAGCCCATACACCTCCTTGTTTCCACCATTTTCATCATGCAAGCTAACAATTAAATCATTAGTTGGAATCAGTTAAGGTGCATATGACATATGATTATCCTGGTAAGCATGTTCTATTGTTTGTTTATCCTCAACCATTCTATGAGGCTTGGTCTTTATAACAACTACTACAAAAAATTGCATGACTCTTGGCAAAAAAAAAAATTTGTTGGAAATCATGATAAATCCATTGGAATGATAAATTTTTGATGGAACATGGTCGTCAATAAAACCATGATCAAATATTTTTATCCATAAAAAAATTTTGTCAAAAGTTTATTTTCGATGGATTTTGGGGCAATGATTTTTTCATATAAATTTTTGATAGATTTTGAGACAGAGACTGACTTTACTACTACTATTGATTCACAAAGTATTTTGTCTGATAAAAAATCTCATGCATTTGCTACTACATCTCAGTCATAATACATATGAGCTAGTCCAGCATAGCATGTGGCACACGCTCTGTGTGAGCTACAACCGTCGGTGTAGCCATCCCCACTATGGCATTAGACCTTAACTAGTAAACTTGTCACTTATTGGTCTTGCCGACATTGTCCACCCACAAATCATAATTAGATGGTCCAACCACATTACCAATTATGTCCCTAGAGCCCTAATCTCTTTGTACCTAAGTTTATGCCAAATCCTCCTTTCTTTTATTGAAATTCTCCCTCAAATTAAAATAATTAATTATTTGATATTATAAATGTAATATTTTTCCAACTAAATATATACTACATTAATAACAAAAATGCAAGTTAAGAAAAATCACTTACATAGGATTGTGCATCTCAAGGCAAGACCCACTAGCTATGCTTCTAGGTATGGTTGCGGCAGAACAAGCAGTCCATGGACGGCTTGACCCTAGTCTCACGTATTTGCATAGCATAAAAATTTTTATGGACATAAATAACATTAAGTTAAAATGACATAAATAACATTAACTTGAAATAATATTACCATACATAGCCAATGCTTTAATAAAAGGATGGATCCACTTGTGTGCAGGGAGGAACCCTTTCCAATTGTATCCAAAGCTCTATCCCTCTCGGACTTGGACTTGAACTTAGGGTCCTCCCAATATTTGAGAAGGCCTTTCCATTCCTTGTACCCAATCTATTTAGGTTGAGTGGATCTTTTCTTCTACACCTCATCCATCATATCTTTCATTTTGTTGGAACCCTTATGGTTGAAGTCCTTCCACATATCCTTCTCCTAAGAAAGATTCCACTTACAAGTTCAAGATGTAGGAAGCTTTAGGTTTATATGTTTTTTTTTTCATTTGTGGCCTCTTTAAACTCTAACTCCCCTCTTCTATAGTATTATGGAAAATCCAACCTCACCTTAATATTTCCATTAGTTTTCCCTTTAACATCTAACACTATATGAAACACATTATCAAAAATGTTCTTCTCTATATGTGTGACATTGAGATTTTGTTTAAGTAAGTTGGATTGCTAGATAGCATGTCCTAGAGTATGTCTTGAAGGTCCCAAAAGTACAGTTCTTGCCCTATTTATGTTTGTAAAAATATTCCTTTGACTTAAACATTGGATTTTTGCTGCACAAGGTTTTTTAATAAAATTCTATTGGAAGATAAAGATAATATTGAGTCACCGATAGAATTATGAATTCAATTATCAATTGATTAAATTAAATTAGTTTAACAATTAATAGAATTGCAATTAATTCATGAATGCAGTAAATCAAATTTGTAGTATTGTAGCAAAAAACCAAAATAGCATAATACAATAAAGAAAGGTGCAGAAAGATAAATCAAGAACATAGATTTTTAAAATAGTTCAACTTCACCTGAAACCATAAATGAAATGTACATCTATTGGATTAATCCTCAACCAGATGACCTTTTTTATTAACTACAACAGGATTTTAACTAGGCTCCTAAATAGCCAGTTTACAACAAGATTTACACTGGGCTCTTGCAAAACCTATAGATACAATGACACTACATCTTCAACTTAATTGTAATAAACCTTATAACTAATAGAAGATACAAGGGAAGATAAACCTCTTCCTTGTTTCTCCGGTTCCTAATCAACCTCAAAAACCTAAAAACAACTAAGAATTGGGCAAAAGAAATACAATACTAGAATTGAGATGAATATCTCAATTAACTAATTGTGCAATCTTCACAAAATTTGATCCAAGCAGTAAATCAAATGTGATTTTGAGAGGTAGAGTTAGATTAGATGAAGCACAAGAATTCTCGCTATTTTTTGCACTTAAAATGATAGCAAACTGATATGAAATTATGTCCTGAAATGAGAGTGAAAAGGTATTTATAGTTGCTGTAATCAACATTTGAAAAATGACTAATTTTCAGTCCTTGAATCGATTCAATAGTTATAACTAACTAATCGATTTAGTTTGTAAAATTCATGAAGAAGTTCATGACCAAATCGATGAATAAATTGATTTACCCTCTTATATAAAAAGATTATGAATCGATTACCTAATCGATTCAAAATATTTTCAAATATTTTAGTGAAAACATTTTCGATAACTTTTCTTCGTGAATTGATTTTTGAATCAATTTGAGTACATTCTACAAGATTCCTTCTATGAATCAATTCGTGAATTGATTTACAAAGTAAAAAATAATTTTCTATAAAAATTTAACTTGTGAGAAGTATTGAAAATATAGTTAGAAAATATTTGTTTTAAACTCATTTCACTTTATTTATTTCTACCTTAGTTTAACTATTTTAGAAAATTACCTGGATCAAATTGATTAGATTACACTTACAAAAGATCCTATAAAAATCAATAAACCTTAAGACTAAGTTGGATCTCTTGATATCTTGAATGTCACTTGATCAACTTTAAGTCTGCGAGATAAACAAACACTCAAAAGTATATGATTAGATCGTGACATCAAATAAAATTATTTTTCAATATCAAAACTAAATAATATATGCTAGCAAGGCTAACATGTCTCTTAGTCCAATTGTAATTCACCCCATATCCTGGCATCTTGATTGGCCAAGTTTTTGTGATTTTTAGAGTTAAACAAACCCAATCAAAAACTTGTTTACCGGTCAATCTTAGAAGTGATTTGGATTTCTCCACTTTATTTTTGATGAAATTGTTCATGTTTCTTTTGTAAAGATGATCATATGGTGGAAACTGTCTATGACAATCAAACCATGATTGTTTCCTCCCATGCTTTAAGATGAATGCTTTTGTGGTTTCCATACATATCTGGTAAGTTAATTTTCCAACCTTACTGTTAATAACAACTCTAAATGATTAGTGCAACTTGTCCATATTGGTTGATGTACAACCTTTAACATTTCATAAAATTTTTAGGCATCTCTAATTTAGGATCAACTACTTAATTACCTCCACTAAATAAATAGACTGAAGGGCAAATTATATTTATTTCCCCTATGATTTAGTGTAATTATACTCATATTTTATTTTAAAAATTATATACTAATCTTCCTTATTTTTCTAAAGCAGGAGAGGTGAGTTTATTTATAAGACAGTTGATCAAATTATGCAACTAGGGGAATGTTTTTCTAGAGTGCATTGTGCACTTTAACAAGTGAAATGTGCGGTAAAATCATATGTATATTCTAGGGTTGGGAGTTTGATTCTCATATGATATCCCTCTATATATTTGGGCTTAGGATTTTTTTTTCCATTTAATATTATGATATCTAATTTGGAATATTTTCTGCATGCAAAAACATAAAAAATATATATATATTTTGTGGCTCGACTTAAACATTTATTTTAAAATAAATAATTTAAGTGTATTAATTCTAATATTAATATCAGGTGTATATTTTAGCTCGGATATTCAATTTTGATATTGCAGTCATCGCTTTCTTTGATTATTTCCCTTTTTAATGTTACGGATTTAAATCCAAAATATTTGACGTGTTATTTTTTTGTTACAAATAGAAAAGAATTTGATATCTTGTACTTAGAATTGGACATATATTCATTTGAAATTGTTTTATATTAGTAAATAATTGACGATTGAACCATCGGGCAAGAACCAGGTTCTCTCTGGAAAACATCAATCCCAGGGTGAATTCCTAATCCTAATGATACAACATTTTGTTCTAAAATATCATATTGTGAAATCATTAATAAATTATAGAATATTGATTAGCTAAGGAACGGAGAGCAAGCAGCATGAATTCACTAAACGGGGCACCTACAAGGAAGGCACCTATAATTATTCACGTGGTTGACATTTTCAACCAAGCTCTCGAGAGAAACTGAAGGTGAGCTTTGCTTAATTTTTTTTTTTTTTTGGAAATGAAAGGAAAAAGATCTTTCTTTTTTCTTTTTCTTTTTCTATTACTTAGTTCGCAAGATTATTAAGTAAAATTGAACATTTTTTCATAGGTTGACATTTGCAAGGAAAGCAACACTCAGAAATTAAGTGGGGAAGAAACATTGAATGGAAAAGTATGCATTTATATTTCACATGATAATATGGTAATTGCATTTACACTAATATTACACTCAGAAATAAATTTGTGTTTCATATTTTTTTATATTTGTATTATCTAATTATGTTACAAAAAAAAAAAACATGAGACATATGACAATAAAAATATAATTATATTCTTAGTGTATAAAATATAAATTTTAATTATAAATTAAAATTAATTTTATTTAAATTATATTTTGTATATAATACGAAAAGAAAATGTCTTTTCACAACTAATATTACTGTATAAAAAACAGCAAAGAGTGTCAAAACTTTCAAAGCCACGGGCTTGACCATCCAGATTCAATGGACAACGCGACTTTTCAATTTATGATTTAAGTGGCCCGGAACCACGTAGTGGATACTACAAAGCAGGCAAATCAAAATCACACACGTTCTCTTTACACTTTGTGCTTTTGTGCCGATTTTTCCTGCTCTCATATAAACCCTCAAAACTAGTCTTAAACCATGCAAGCAAAAACAATATAAAAGAAATAAATACCAAAAAGTTAAAATCATGGATGAAGGAGCATTCAGGGGAAATGCCAAGGATGACGGCAGTGAAGTGAAATACCGAGGTGTGCGGAGGCGGCCGTGGGGGAAGTTTGCGGCGGAGATTCGCGACTCCACGAGGCAGAGCCAATGGGTGTGGCTGGGAACCTTCAACACGGCGGAGGAAGCAGCTCGCGCTTACGACCGAGCTGCTTACAGCATAAGAGGTCCGTTCGCAACCCTGAATTTCCCCGACGAGTATCCTTTGTGCGCCAGTGGTTCTGCTTCTGTTTCTCACTTCTCCGCCGCTTCTTTGGCATCTCACTCCTCCGCCGGTTCTTTGTCGTCATCTTCTTCTCGGCCTGGGAATGTGAGTGAGAGAAGAGAAGTGATTGAGTTTGAG
>JANHAO010009225.1:0-18571 GCA_026873985.1 Saraca asoca
ATAATTAATATCCCATAACCATGATGTTGAATCAATGCTTGTCCACACTGATGGGTACATCCTCTTTAGTTTAGGAGCAAGCTAAATTGTGGTTTGATTCTGTGCATAAATGAAATAATTGGAAGGTATTGCAGATATTTATGCTGATAAAGATTTCAAGAGAGATGGAGGGGAGGGGTCAGGCAGCGTTATCTCAAATAAAAAAGGTGGTCCAAACTCCAAATGGACTGAATCTCAGAGTTGGGAAGTTTTGGTCCGTTGTGAGGGCGCAAAAAGAAAAAGAACCAAATTTACCATTTGCATGGGGGATTGTTGAGAGCAGCAAAAAAGACTCTCAGTGAATCTGGCCCTACTCAAATCGAATATGGAAGATAACATAATAAGGGCTTTAATGCAGTTTGAGAGAGAACAAAAACTAATGCCACGTTAGGAGTGGGCAACATGGAATTTGATTAGGTGGCATTACATATCATAATTTGAGATGAAGTGAGTTGTTTATGTTCTCTTCTTTTCACATGACTCATTGCTTTTTGCAGAGAAAAAAGGCTGAGATTGAGCGTGTTTAGTTGTTGGAGCTAAGGAATGCAGAGAAATGTGATGCTTTTTGGGAGGGTGAAAGGAGAGAAAAAGTCAAGAGTACAGTACAGGAGCACCTAATACTGTAGTGTTAAGATTTGGGGTTGTGGAATGTGGGGCTGTATGCTATATGACTTTTGTTGATTACAACAGTGATATATAAGCCTGTTTTGGGAGGATCAATACCCTTTTGATGATTCTCGCATAGCATCGGATGCACATTTCCTACTCAGTCACGCTTATCTGCCAATGAAGTTTATGGACCCCATATTCAGGGACAACCCTATGCCCTCTTATATATCCCTCCCATACATGGTTTTATCTGCTGGTTGTTCCAATTTCTTAACTTGTGATTCAATAATCCTTCTCTGCTCTTTGTAGCATATGAAAAAAGCTCTACATCTACGCAAACTATTAATCATAAAGGCCCAGGCTTTACTATCCAAAATCTCATGGTGCTGTCATTGCATAACTTTTAAGATATCATAAAAAATGAATGATCCAAATGTAAGGTTATTCCTAGTATAATTGTGCATTTTGGTATAACAAAATCATTAACAATTGTTTAGCTTTAAAGTTAACTCACGTTTATGTGCTATTGAAACCTCTTTCATTAAACAGTCAAGTTCAATTCTCAATCAAAATTAAATTTCAATAAGAATGATATGCGTCACATTTTAAGAATATAATAAATCAATTCATGATTATTCTTCCAACAACTTAGGTAATTTTACATAAATTTGTACCTACATGTTGTTGCTTGAGAGGGAAAGAAACGGGGTATATAATCTTCTATATAATATTGTCAAGGATTAAGTGCTTACTTTTAGATATCAACATTTTCTCCCGCCGCTAGTGTCATCCAGAGAATTCAAGCCTATGACTTCACTTTAATAATTACTTATTAAATCAAATAAAAGTTATAATCACTAATTATAATACAATTTTCTTTTCTTATTATTTGTCAAAATTATATCAAACACTAAGGAACTGTATCTATTATAAACGTCATGAATAGAAATATTGAGTTTAAAATTTCAAAAGATGTTAGTACTAGTAACACTAACAATTATGACTTGTCTATTTTAAAGTAGCATTCGAAGGAAACATACAAATAATAAAACATTAACTAACAAATTAAGATACATAGATCCCTCGATTAATTTAACTTGAAGATATCTTGATTATCTTATTACTATATGTTCAGGAAGATGAGATCAAATTCAATCGGATTTTGCATTGCAAGTTGCAACTTACATATAACAATCATGGTTACATAATTTAGAAAGATGGGATGCAATCATGCATCTCCTCGATACTCTCTTCTCTTTTGTAATAAATATTTGATGTGAAGCAAGGGCCCACGAAATACTTTGTGTACACATTAATTTTGATTGATTTTAATTTGTAAATTGGTTTGTTGATGTATAGTTATAATGATTAAGAATAATATGTGCTTGTGTGAATGTGCACTTAGCAAAGAAGAGATATGCAGAAAGTAGGTAGTTATTGATTAGATAGTTAATTGACTGAAGTAAAGGGAAATTCAGAAACATAGAAGTGAAGGTCCCATAATAAGAAAAGTACAAGCACAATTCTAAGACGACTAAATAAGGATAATGTAGCACTTCATTATCGACATTAAATGATCTTCAGCATCAAACCCTTGTATAAGTTCAGAAATTAGAGTTTTCTGAGCTCGAAAGGCTGATGGATCGACCACTTGGAGAACTTTTTATAAGAACGTCCTTCATTAGTAGGGAGAAACACCAACATTAGCTGAAGCGAAAAACCCATCTTTCATAAGAACGTCCGGATCTGCTTCCTGGACAAACAGAAAGAGACACTCGCTCACTCAGAAATCAAAGTCAGTGAAATGTATTATTGTTTCTGCAACATTTTGCAATAGATCAAGAAGGGAAGAGGGTACATGATAAATTACCTGCTGGCGTACATTTGTCTTCTTCACGGTCTGATCAGGCATCAGACCAAAGTGGATGTGAGGGAAGTGGGCCCACTGACACACCAAACAACGCATACACGTCACACATCAAACTCAAAAATAAATCCACAATGTTATTTGCTTTTAGCACAGAAAGAAAAGTATTCAATTGAAACCCTAATTGGTAAAGTAGGAACCCTAGGGGTTTTTATTTTTAATCTATTTTATTTGAAAAATAAAGCAGGAGTGATTTGATCATACATTCTTGGCAGCAGCGCTGAAGGCTTCTCTGTGGGTTATATCGGGATTCACAGACTTGATGCGTTGGATCTCGTCCCTGCAGAGATATTGATTTATTTTTTATATTTATTTTACTATGGGATATTGGACCATCCAATTTTGCTTTAAATTTAGCAACTTTATGCAGGTATCAATGAAACTTTATAATAGAATATTTAATTGAAAATGGAGATTTAACCAAAAGAGAGATGTGAAAACTGTTTCATAAATACTCACTTAATGAAGCGGTTGTACGCGGAGGGGACTCTCTGTCTCTTCTCAGGAGCTGGACATGGAAGCCACACACACAAAACAATCAAAATGCAGACTGATCAATATCACTTTCTTTGACTTTCATGGCAATTTTAGTCTTTGGTCATTATTTTTTACTGGCATCGTCTCATCATTATTGCTTTTCTGCCTACATATCTATGCTTCTGCCACTGTTCTAACTTCTAAATTTTCAAGAAACTATAATTTCGGGGGAGAAACTGTCATCTATCTTCCAACTATTCGCACTCTCCAGTCTCTTTCCCCACAAATCACTTCTAAACAGCCAGATGATTTAACGTTTTCCTTTCATGTAATACTGTGCAATTCAAGACTAATTAAAATGAAAAGAAAATCAAATTTGGAAGTATTACTCTTGGGAAGGACTAAGCCCTAGCTAGAATCAACATATTGATCAAGTGCTGGTATTTTTCATATACTCTTACTTATGGTGAGAATATATATAGCTTGTCCGTTCCCTTTACAGCTTACAATTACAAGCAAGTGAAGGTTTAGCCTCGGAAAAACCTTTTATCTTCTATCGATGGATCAAATTACGTTCAATACTGGTTATAGTGATCAAAAAGGCCAAAGCGTGATCTTGTTATTTGGAAAACTACTGTAGATTTAGCACGCCAAACATGCTTTCAGTGAAAATGACACGGGAAGAACAAGAAAGGGAACCATTTTGACCCAAAGAGAAAGCCTTATCAAGTAGACATATATAGAAGTGAAATATTCTCACGTCTATTTATGATCGGTGGCCGCGGAAGCTCATCGGCAACATTCCTAGCAGTAGGCATAGAGAAGTGATCATTTGACGAGTTGGTTTGGTTCATGAAATAATTTGGTGACGAGTTTGCCATCTCCTCCTGCAAAATCGCCGGCAAATTAAGAAATCTCCGAAGTTAAACTTGGGGATCATTCTTTTCTCCCCACAGAAACAGAAGCTTTTTAATAAGATAGCAGTGATAATTACTGATAAGGGTTATAGGTATTGTTTGTATCTTTCTCTCCAGGGATACATTTAAATTTGTCAAACAGGAAACAACAAAGAAGAGAAGAACAAAATAAGGTCATTGATAGAGGTAAGTACCAGAAGGTTATGGGAAGGAGAGAAGAAGGAGTGACCCAAATGATATTGATTCGCCGATGGCAGAAGCAATCCTCGCATGTTCACCGGCAGGAGGTTGGTGCAATGGCCGCATCGGACAGTCACAGTTTTGAACAAGCTTGTGCAAGGAACACTTACCTGAAATGATCAGAAAAGAGTGGAAATCATCAATAAAGCTAAAACAAATTTAATTAGTGCCAAAACATATCAAGGAAGAAAAGAAAATCAGAAAGAGGGCAAGCATGCAGGATTAGTAAAACCCTAGAGACTGCAGACAAAGTGTGAAAGAACAAATTGAGGTGTTTGGTAAGGAAAATAGTCATACAGCAAGGACAGTGTCACAAATGTTGCAGTGAACATAACAAAGCTGTTCGGAAGGAGGGAGGTGGTCCAGCGATAAGGTTGTAGAAGAGGATGATGACATCTTCAGTAGCCTCCTTTAACTTTCTCTTATAAAAGAAAAAAACTTGGTTTGATGATTGGTCTGTTGATTGATTGATTGATAGATTGACAGGTTAACCACCACCTTGGATATGCTTTTTTTGATTATGAGTTGTGAAAGAAAGGTGCAGAGAGGAGACAGAGAGAACGAGTGATGAGAGGGATGTCAAGAGAGAGGGTCATCTGCTAGATATAAGTGAGGGAAAAGCAACAAAAATAATCCCTTCTGTTTATTGATGTTGTTTATAGACTGATTGACATGCATGTCACATGCATGCTATATGTGCATGAATGCCATGCATGCATATCCATCATCATACAAGGATTCAAGTTATAACATAGAAACATGTGGGGTTGGCATTCCCGATGTATGTGTGTGGAGAGAGATACAGAGACAGAGAGAGAGGGAGCGGCAGATGTGGGGGAGAGGAGCCGGAAAGGGACGTGTGCATGGGGTGATATAGCTTTCACACACTCACCTGTTGTTTTCAGTAGTTAAAGAGGGTGTTGTCTTGTGGTCTGGTCTCTCAAACCCCTTTCTTATTTAAAAATTTTCCTAAATTTCCCAACGAAGAAAGAAAAACACACATAGATTACTTTCACTACTCTCTCATCAACCCTAATTAACACTTTCACCTCCCTCTTTGTCTCTCTGTCTCTGTATCTCTCTCTCTCTCTCTCCATTCTCCGCCTCCTTAGGGCTCCGCAATCCCTTGGTTTGGCTCTTCTCCAGCTAGCCCATGGTCAGTTAAAACTAGAGAACTTCCATTTTAGCATCATCATATAAAAATTTTAAGAAAAATATTATATATATTTATATGAAAAATAATGTTACTTTTTATGATTTGACTACTCCATCTCGCTGGCCCTTACACAGACTGATACGTATTTAAGTCAGTAAAAAAAAAAAAAAAAAAACATCTCAGTGCAGCAGGATTGCCTCTTGCTGCTGCTTACCACCTTTGTCCTTTACTAAATTCCATATCTTTTTGGCTTATGTAAAGTTGTGTTAGCTAATTTGGTTAGAATCTTTTCGTAGCTTCCCTCTCATGCATCCAGAACCCTCTTAAGATTTTCATTTCAAATTTTGGGAACTAACCTATACCTTTGGTGAAATTGATGGTAGCAATTCCCTTTCTTGATTCATTAAATCTGAGACTGACTCAGAACCATCGCCATCCATGCTCATGTAAGCATATATAAGGGATTCCCTGTTCCCCAAAAAAGGCAATTGTGTCATTATTCATTAGCAAATGGGATGGGTCATGTGCAAATTCTATGCAAAGCTTATTAAATGAACCAGAGCAAGTAATGGAGGAAAAAGGTTGTAAAGTTTGTTGGCCCTTTACAGTCCATCAATATGGCCCTATTTCAAATCTGAACCATATCCAATATTAAACATCAAACATGTTGAGAGGCAACCGAGACTGTTCAAATGCTGAGACACTTCACCGAGTCTTCCCCAGAAAGAATGCTCTGATGATCAATTGAAGAACTAGGACAAGTATACTAATTTGATGCCCAAATGAAGAGAATCCATGTGCTATTAAAAATGTTAACCAATGTGATACATATTGAGAACTTTGGCCAAGACTTGCATACATATGTTTTATGCTAACTTACAATGATAAAGCAATGGGATTATAATAAATGTAACCTATAAATTCTCAATAAAAATACATGGTTCACAATGATTGATGTGTTGAAATTGTGAATACTATTTTAATATGGAAGTCTTTGCCAAAAACATTTCATCGTTACTTCATTAAGCAAGTTGTGATTCTGTAGCAATGTTAATTAGTTCACAATTATGCTTTTGATAACCATATAGCTTTTGTAATTCAGTGCATTAGTTATTCCCGTCGCAATTGTTACTTTTTTTCATCCTTTCACAACATTTTCTAGTTGAAATTGGATTAACAAATAGGGCACGGTTGGAAGAGACATGACAGGTAAATATATATTCAGCCTTTCTTATCAAAGAGGAGAAGGAAAGAGATTGATAAATCAACTTAAGTACATAGAATAGTAATACTCCCAGTTTCGTATCCTTTTACAACCCCTCATACAATCACACCAGTTTTAACATTTGAAATGGGTTCCATTGTAAGTTGGTGTGATTGTGTATAAAGTTGTGAGATTCAAAAGTAACGTTGTTAATATGCGTAGAGTTTACTGTTTGTCTTCGCAGTGACAAGTGATATATAGCATTAACTAGTCAATTTTAACATGTACTTTTTCTGCTTTAGCAACTTTTGGGTTGTTCCCAGTAAATAAAGAAGGCATTGTTGTTGCCTCCTCATCTTACGACATTACTAAAGAAACCGGCCGGGAGAAGGACGAAACTTGCCTTGATCAATCTCCATTGTGCCCGTAAATGATTGGAGCTAACTTAGCAACTGGCCAATATTGCTTTGTTGGCAACTAGCAATGTAGAGAAAGAAATATTAGTTCATATGGTTCAATCGAATTCTGCCTTGTCCACTAGGGTGGCTTCTGGTTACATTTTCTTTCTCACTATTATCTTCCAATAGGAACAAAATGTATACAATCTCATATTTTTTTAAGAAAATTGTTATGCGCAATTCGAATAAGTACTGCATTTGCCTATGTTGATAGAAAGGGTGTATAAGGAGAGGAAAGGTACCATGCAAGAGCGGTATAGTAAAGCTAGAGTAAGCTAGTCTGGTTGACATACATTTAGGGCAAGTACCTGAGGACTGACGTTAATTAAAGACAATGGCCACATATGCCAGAGGTGGTATTAGGTCAAAATTATAGGGCAGATGCTCTTCCTCTGACTTCTGGTGAACCACGTCTGAAGCACGAGGCTCGAGTCCTCATTTTTCACTGCTTAGACACTTAAGAGAAAGGTTTAACTTTTAATCCCATTTTTGCATCAGACTGTGACAGACAGAGAGAATTATAATTATAAAAAAGTATGAAAATTTTTCATTAAAATAGAAATTCATTTTCTAAATTTACATATTATGATATATTAAACCAACTCTATATATTTAAGTGCAATTCGGAATTTCATAGTTATACGGTTCACAAATAAAAAGAAAAGGACAATACTCTCTACAGCTACACAGAAATCCCGTCTTAAAAGTTAAAACCAAGAGAAAAATAAGACATTGTTATATTCAAGCAATAAGAAATTTTTTTATTTACCTCGTGAAGATGAAAGAGACAAAAATTATAAAAAAAATAAAAAGAAAGTAAAGGATTCAACCCTCCTCCGATGACAAAGTTTAAAATAAAAGTAGGATATATTGTTAGGAGGGAGAGGTATTGTATAAATTTTATTTATATTAAAACTGTAAGTACAAAGGATATTTATAGTACTCATGAGAGACTCTTTGATATATATACATAAATATACTAATAAATAAAGTTGTTGTATCAAGATGCATGAATTTTAAAATGCAATGAATATATATGAATAATGAATTTGAATTCTTTAAAAACTTAAAAGACTCATTAACTTAAGCAATAAGAAGATTCTAAAATTAATAACATTCCCCACTAATTTTGGAATTTCTTCACTCAAAGTCTTGATCGCAATCTTCGAAAATCTTGGAATTTGAGGGCCTTTATAAAAATATCTATAAATTAATCTTGAGTCTTCCCATAATTCAGCTCAACTTCTTTATTTGCAACATGCTCTCTAATAAAATGATATCTTATATTGATATGCTTACTTTGATAATGAAACACTAGATTCTTTGCAAGTATTAGAATAGACTTATTATCAATGCAAATCCTAGTAGCTCCATATTGAAGCAAGCAAATTTCTTCTAATAACCTTCATCCAAAGTTATATGGATCATGGAAAGTACAAGCTGATTTAATTTGCGATTCTTGATCAAGATCTTTCTTTAATTTTGATTCAAAGTTACTTTATTTTTTGGTTCTTAATAACCTGTCTGTATAATATCTCATACTTGTTTGACTGCCAAGCAGGGCTTTCATTTGTACACATCAAAGGGCACATTTCTCTTTTATAAGTTTAGCAATTAGTGGCAAACCACTCATCTTTTCTATTTTAATCAAGCTCTAATGTCACTTTATTAGGAAGAAAAGGTAGTCCATAAATTTCACTTATATTGAAACTTCATGTACTAAGGGTATTTATAGTATTCATGAGAAACTCTTGATACATATACATAAATATAATAATAAATAAAACTTTTGTATCTAGATGCGCGAATTTTAAAATGCAATAAATATATATGAAAAATGAATTTAAACTCTTTAAAACAGAAAAGACTCATGAACTTAGGCAATAAAAAGATTCTAAAATTAATATTTAACATGTATGATATCATGACTTCAGTGGCGAAAATCATAGACAAATCTTATTAAATAAACAAAAGAGAATACAAAATGACTAATTTAATCATTCTCAAAACACACATTTTAAATATATTCAAAACATTTAGTTCACCGTCTTTCTTTTAACTCAGCATGTTTTTCTCATTAATAATGTATGCATTTTTTTTACTTTCAATACAAATAATAACACTAAAAAAATAAGAATAAATTATAAAATTTCAAATAATCTCAAGATTAAAATTCAAATTCTCTTTTTATCACATCTTGATTTTTCGATTAATTATTCATATCTAAATATGAATATTCATTGACTTTCAAAAGACTTATTTAACCAGTAATTACAATTTTTATCTAGTAAAAAACCTAATATAAGTAAAAATTAAAATAAAAATAATCACTATTTAACAAAAATAAAATTTAAATCAAAATTTCAACGAGATCTATATATTTCACATCTTTTATTTATTTATTTTGTATTTCTCTAACCTTATAAGCCTGCAGTTGAGCCTGTAAGAATTGCCTGGGAAAAAAGGACAGAAGAAGTGCCTCAAACACCTCTCCCCAAATGCTTGATGTCATCTTAATTAGAATTGCATGCTAACGCGTGATCACTTGGACAGAGAGTAAAATCAAGGTAAATTTATTATTTCCTAAAGTCTTTTCTGTTTTGTAAACCAACAAAAAAGAACAAAAAATCTGTATATGAAAGTAAGACAAAGTCAACGTATGTTGTCATCTTATGATGCATGACGTTCAATTCTGATGTATGTACCATCCAATGTGACGCCATGCATGGATGCATCATACATATGAATATGCTATACTAAATATATGAAATACATATTTACATGACGGCAAGATTTATTAATGAATAATTCTAATAAAATTTTTATTTGAGACCACCAGGTGGTTTAGTTCAAGTGTTAAATTAAAGAGTGGCATTCTTGTTCATTGTCAGATTTCTTAGTTCCGTTCCATTGGAAAATACTCAGGACTAAATTCTTAAAGCAAAAATTACATTTAATTTTTCTAAATTTTAGTTTAATTACACCCCACTGTTTAATTTTAACAAATATATATACTCCTAAATAAATATGTTTTTAAAAATAGAATAATACAGAGATTAATCTTTAGAAACGTGTCTTCACAAAAAAAAAATCAAAAATGTAAATATAATTTGTCACTCTTAAGAAGGGCCAAAGAAATTGTATTAGATTCACCTGGCATGCATGAAACTAGATAAAATCAAGTACAAATTGATATATACAATTGATTATTTTTAACAACACAACAAATACTTAGTTTCGTATAATGTACACTATGTATATCTAGGAATTTCTCCCAAATAACATCTCTAATTGTTTAAGCCAAAAAGCAATATTTATTTGAGACACCGAGAATTTATTAGTGGTACTTGCAGTTTAATACATTCTTCAAGTGATACAATTTAAATAAAACAATTGTAGTGTGTAAGTATGACTTGTGCTGTGATGGTGTGAAGTGCAACTTGGTTTTTAAAAACAGGTGAGGTGATAAGTTTGGCATTAGTCCAAGAGCATTTACTAATGAGAAATGTACAATAAGGAAAAGGTTGAGTTCTGTAAAAAGCCTGCTAGGAGCTATTTGTTGCTGTTTTGTGGGGATATGGAGATCTCTCTCATGGATGGGGGAGACTTTGGGGGTTAGGGTTTGTGTAGAAATCGATAAAGTGGTGCGGTGATTCAATGTGCTGTGCTGTGCAGTGCAGGGCTATATCTGATTTTTCATTTTTGGCCCCTCAACTCAAAGTGGCCCTGTGGCTGTGGCTGTGGCAAAAGTACATAACCAGTTTGAAAGGCATATGGCGGTGCACGGTGATATAGGATGCACCTACCTTTAGCCCAGCCGGCCATAGACACATCCTGGAGCAATGTTTCATGAATGAGCTTAAGAAAGGGGACCTGTTTGTGTTGTTGCTTCTGAACCACACTGACACATACATACCCCACTCCACTCAAGCATGGCCTTTGGAAAGGCAGCATGCGTTTGTGTTGCCCTACAACTACATACATTAACTTATCACTTCCTTCAACCAGCTGCTTACATCAACTTGGCATAGGACAAACTTCCACTATCGTAATATCAGACCATTTTCCACCAAATGATAAAACTATATATCAAACTTCAACTTTTAACACAAGATAAAGTAAATTATATTTATGTTATATCCACGACTTTTTGTTTGAAGCATAGATAATATGAGTAATGGTTTGGTACAAAAATGATTCCTTTTTTATAATGAAATTCATACAAAACATATGACTTTGTATGTAATAAATATGTAAATAGTTATAATTTCATGAACTAAGTTTGCAAAACAAGAATTAAAATGAAATGAAAATCCACCGCCAGGAAAAATATTATGTCAATGCAGTACATTAGGTAATTAACAATATTTTGACTATGAAATCGATTAATTTTGAATTGTTAATAAAATTTTAAATACACTTGTCAACAGTTAATAGTTTCATGTAATATATTAAGTCTTATTTATTTGAGAAGAAATACTTTTTTAAATATCATTTTTTAATGTTTTTATATTTTGAACTAATAAAAAAATTAGTCAACATAAAGTATATTCTAATAAATAAAAAATGATAATATATTTAAAAAAAATAACTTCTCTTTCTAATTAAAAGAAATCAATTTCTCAAATCATCACCTTATATCTTTTATTTACTTTTTCTCTCTACCCCATCTCTACTTTCCTTTCTAGTTTCTCATATCTCTCTCTCTACCATTTTCCCTCTCCCTCTTTTAGTTCCTCATTCTCTTGTATCTTTTTTATTCTCTCTCCTCTTTTCTTTTTACTCTCTATTTCCTCTCTATCCTTTCATTCTTTCCTCACTCTCCCTCCTTTTCCTATCTCCCTTCTTCCTTCTCTCCTCTCATTCCAAAGGTATTAATATTTAATAATTATATTAAAAATAATCTTAATATAATATTTAGATAATTAAAAAAATTAGCAAACATAGTTAACAAATTAGGTCAAAGTCAATTAAATATGAATCATCTTTATGAAAAAATAATAAAAATGAAAAAAATTGAATATTGTTCTTTTGATGTTGTTTATAGTACAAAATACACTTAACATTTGATTTTTAGAAGTACAAATTTGTTAACTTCTATTATGAAAACATTCCAATTTCAAAACGATTATTGTGTAACTTGACATTAAAAATGAAATTTATACATATAACAATATTTTTATTAAAAGAAAATAATTTACTTACCAAGCAAAAGAAATTATTTTATTTTATATTGTCAAAATAACAAAAAATTAATTCATTTTTTAGAAATCCAATTTTTTAGAAAAGTTCTTTCCATAAAATTTTATTTTCTGTCAAAACAAATGTACCCTAAATGTACTTAAGAATGCATCAAAACTAATGACTTAAAAGCATGACTCTAATTAGGGGTGGTAAACAAATCAAATTGTAAAAAGTTGACCAGATCAAATAGAAATTGAGGAGTTAAAATTGAGATACAATTTGAAATAGATGATTCTTTTTTGGAAAAAATTGATTTACGATTAAAAATGATTTAAAAAGGTTCAAACCACTTTTAATCAAATCTACCCGAACTTTTATTCCACAGTCAAATAAAGCTTTTTTTTATCTACCATTTTGTTTTCCCAATTGAATGTGTAGTGAAGAATGTGTGTAGTGTAGTATACTACTGATTATTTGTATACCATAAAATTGTATGATAATTGCTATTGTGTAGCAGATTTTTATTAATTAATGTACAGCTGAGCAAATAATATACACAATGGATTATATAATTTTCATAAATTCATATTTCATTGGTATGGAAATATGTATTGTACATGAATCATCATAATTAAAGGATAATTTACTTAAAACTTTGAAATTATAATTATATTTTTGTAATTACAAATTTTATTTTTAGTGATATTAACCAGAGAAAAATTAAAAAAAAGATTTTTAATAAATCAAAATTGATATTAATTATCTGAAAATACTTTAAATCAAATTAAACAGTTAAAATCAATTCTTAAACTTAAATTCATTAATATCGATTAGATTGAAATATAAAAAAATAATTTAATTAAAAAAATTCACATAATGCGAGTGTCACTCCTAATTCTAATTATATTCAATTGGCAAGTGTTATGCGATGTGCAATTTCGTGATAAGAATAAGGTAACGAAGTCATTTTGTGTCCCATAATAATTATGCTTATATTTCAAACTGCTTTAATACGTTTATAATAGAATTTACCACCTTTTTCAGTTTTATCACAGAATAAAAAATGGCATTGAGTTAAATAATGAAATTTAGATGAAGGCACATATGTAATTATAGTTTGGTTACTCCAACTATTCTCGTTGCTTACAGCTTTTAGATTTCTAAAGAAAAACCATTGAGCTGACCACACTAGTTTACGACACAGAATCATCGTCCTGCCTAATATCGAAAATGGACAAAGTAGGGCCAGCTAATTCTCTGACCCAAAAAATAACAGGGCAGCTAATTCTAACACCATAATATAATCGGAATATAAAAATTTGTTATACAATTATTTATCTGCAAGGAGTTAAGTAGAAGTCAAGTGCAGACTCTGATAAGACTGTTTGTGAGAGGGTTGATGGTGTTAGAATGTTATTTTTTTGGGTCATTGGAGTCAGAATGTTCATAAAGGTTTGTCCATGCCCGGCCCTATTGACAGCCGATATAAGGGATGAACCTTTTGGTCCAAGTTGCCTTGCGTATGTTTGGGCCCATTAAGGGCCTTCCTCACCTCAGTTCCCAAAGTACAAGATTATCTTTGAATTTTAATTTTAATGTTAGGAAATTGGATGGTTAGGAAGGGTTCTTCTGAGCTGGCTTCTGGTTTTTTTTTTTTCCATTACAGACAAAACAGAAAATCACGGAGGACCCCATGCAAACCATGACCGACAGGAAAGAGCCTATGGCTAGATAAATGGGATACCAAGACTCTGTTAGCTATGTCCAGCTCATGGCTAGTTGGAGAAGTAATCTGTAATTGCTCAATCTGGTCTCCAAGATTTTGCAAGTCCAAAGCCATGCCAGTAGAACATCCAATAACCAGTCAAAGCACTCCACTGATCAGATTTACAACCAAATTGCAGGAACAGAGATGTCTCTGGCTTGAAGAGTTGTCGAGCTTTGCACCATTTAAGACATTGGAATAATGCCTGGAAGATCATATCCTTGGCAGAACAGGCTGCAACCTCTTGGTAAATGCCCACAAACTGAATCTGAGCACTTGATGAGAATGCCGGCATATTTGCTGCTAGACCTCCTTTTGCTACCTTGCCTTCCGAATATGTATAGTTTCAGGCAAGGAGGTGATATGTCTTGGGATCAACTCAGAAGGCATAGTAGGTTGGAATTTGTTGGAACCAAAACAATAAAAAGAAAAATTTTAGAGAAGAATATGAAAAAAAAAAAATTTATTGATCACGACTTTAACTCAATATACAAAAGAAATCTCTATTTAAATTTACAAATTTGTTAGCTTATTTCTTTTCCTCACCTTTTTAATTGCATTATAAGATTTGAAACAAATTACATTTATAGGTAAAACTAACCTAATAAGGTAAGGAAAAAACTCTTCAACTTTATCCTAATAAATCAATATTATCTTCAAGACATTTTATTTCAACACATCAACCCTATTTATCCTTTTTATTTTCAAAATCTAATTTAGATTATTTTCAATAACGTCCCTTAAATTTGATTTTGAAATAACATCAAGCATTATCTTTAGTTTCTTGAACGCATTCGTCTTTAGTGGTTTTGTTAAAATATCTACAACTTGATTTTTAGACTTACAAAATTCTACTTCAATTTCACCGTTTTTTATTAACTTACAAATATAATGATATTTGATGCTAATATGCTTGCTTCTTCCATGAAAAATTAGATTTTTGGCCATTGCAATAGCTAACTTATTATCACACATGATTTTCTAGGACCTCCTTATTCTTATATTAATTCATCGAGCATCCTACGAAGCCAAACTTCTTGACATGCTGTAAAAGCTGCGGCCACGTACTTTGTTTCTGCTATGGAAAGCGTAATAACTTGTTGTTTCTTTAAGGACTATGAAAAAGATCCTTATCCAAGAAAGAAAGCATACACAAAAGTATTTTTCTGAGTTTTCACATCACATGCCTAATTACTATATGTGTATCCTACCAAACTGAAATTGTTAGAGTAGGAGTAAAAGATTCCATTATCATGGGTACCACTCACGTATTATAAAATTTGTTTTGCTACTTACAGATGTGATTGACAAGGTTCTTCCATAAATCGACTAATAATCCCTACACTATAAGCGATATCTGATCTAGTGTAAGTCAGATATCTCAGACTGTCAACTAAGCTTTTGAAATATGTGGGATTTATTAGTTCTTCACTTTCTTCCTTCTTCAACTCTAATTGTTCTACAACTGGTGTTTGGATAGGCTTGAGCGACTCCATTTTTAGACGTTTCAAAATATCGTTAGCGTATTCTTATTAGGAAATAAAAATACCATCATCAGTCTACTGCACTTCAATACCTAAAAAATAGGATATCAATCTCATGCCTGTTATCTCAAATTAGCTAGTTATTGCCTCCCTAAATTCATCAAACATCTTTTTGCAATTTCCTATAAATATCAAGTCATTAACATAAATACAAATAATGATAAGGTTACCATTAAGTTTTAACTTGATATATAGGGTATGCTCATAAGGACATTTTTGAAAATCTTGCTATAGCAAGTATGTATCAATCTGGCTATACCAAGCACAAGGTGTTTGTTTCAATCCATACAATGCCTTTTTCAATTTGTAAACTTGTTTCTCTTGTCTTTTCTTCATGTAACTAGTTGATTGCTCAAAGTAGACCTCCTCATCAAGGAAGCCATTCAAAAATACTGATTTCACATCAATCTAATGAATTTTCTATCGGTTTTGAGCTATAAGTGCCACAATCATTCGAATAGAATCCATTTTGGCAACTGGTGCAAATATTTCAAAGTAATCAATTTCAGGCTTCTGTTTGTAGCCTTTTACAACCAGTCTTGTCTTCAGGCAATCCACCTGATCGTCAAGCTTGTACTTTGTCTTGTATACCCATTTGATTCCAATAGGCTTCTTCCCAAGTGATAAAGTAGTTAGCTCTCATGTGTCATTTTTCTCTATTGAATGAATCTTATCATGTATTGCTTGAATCCATTTCTCATCAATTATTGCATCTTCATAGGAAACTAGGTCACAATTTGCAAACATGCAAAAGTTCACAATAGTTTCATTAATATCTTCATGATCATTATCATATGTAACCACATAGTCTTGCAAACAGGCTGACATCACTCGTGTTCGATGCTTTGATGTCTCCAGAATTGCTATTGGTGGAAAAAAGTTTCTAGGTAATAAATTGTCAAGTGAAGATCTTTTTGTTTCTATTGACTTCGATTCATTTTTAATAATAACAACTTGTTGTTATTCAGTTCTTTGATTTCATGTCCATGCTTCATTTTTAATGATCTGGACATCTCTACTTATAATCATTTCTTTTATTATAGGATTATATCATTTGTAACCTTTGGTTACTTCATTGTAGCAGATGAAAATGCACTTTTGGCTTTTGTCATCCAGTTTCTTTCTTCGCTCATCCGGAATATGTGAATATGCAAGACACCTAAATATGTGCAAGAAAGAGACTTCTAGCTTATTACCACTCCAAGCTTCTTCTAGGATTCTTCCAAGAACACTTTTTGTGGGACACCTATTTAATAAAGATACAGTACAAGCAACAGCTTCTGCCCAAAAAGACTTTGGCAGAGTTTTAGCTTTCAATAAGCTTTGGGTCATTTCAAAAATTGTTCTATTTTTTCTTTTAGCTATACCATTCTGTTGAGGTGTACAACTGACTGTCAATTGATGTTGAATCCTTTAGTTTTTGTAGAAATTTGAAAATTTATTTGAAGTGAACTCTCCTCCTCTATCAGATTTCAAGGTTTTAACATAATAATCACTTTGTTTTTCTACAGAAGTCTTAAATTCTTTAAATTTCTCAAAGGTCTCAGATTTTTCTTTAATGAAATATACCTATGTCTTTCTGGTAATATCATCCACAAAGATTAAAATATACCTTTTGTGTCCAAGTGATTCCACCTCAACCGGGCCATAGATGTTTGTGTGCATTAACTCCAAAGGTTGCCTAGCCCTTTTAGCTTTTCCAATTAGAAAAGAGTCTCTATATTGTTTTCCAAGAATACATCCTACATACTATCAATCAAGAGCTTTAATTACTGGTAAGCCTGTTATCATTTTTTTCTGAGCCAATAGTTTCAGCCCGCAGAAGTTTAGATAACCATATTGAAGATGCTACAATCATTCTTCATCTGTAACACCTGGAAAATTAGGAAGACAAAAAGGGAAATTTAAAATAAAATTTAAAAATTAAAAAGGACTAAACTGAAAGGTTTTCAGGGACTAAAGTGAAAAGTTTTGTTTCCGGGTGGGGCGAATTTTGGGATGGCCAAAAACTTTGGGGCCAAAATGTGATTTTTCCAAAAAATTTTGAAATTGAAAATTTTCCCCAGGCAACCCCTTTTTACCCAGTTACCTTCTTCCCCTTTCTCCAAATTTTTCCAGGCCATTCGGCCTTATCCCTTTCTCTCCCACCCACTCTTTCTTCTTCCTCTCTCATCTCTCTTCAGCCTCTCCCAAAGCTCAACTGGCATGCTGACGCCTCCTCCATCCGATGTAGCTTACGGCTTCGTCGTTGTTCAAACTGCCTCGACGGTGAGCTGCCTTCGACGCCCTCCTCCCCTTTCTCCTTCTCTCTCTTTTCCTGGCATTCTCTTTCTTTTTCTGGCCATGCCAGTAGCGCTGTTTGATGTCCCCTCTAGTTTCCCCTCCGTCCAACGACATGAATTGCTCCATTTCGAAGCCACCCCTCTTGCGGTTCCATCCTTCGATGAAGCCTTTGTTGTAGTTGCACCGGTGAGCTGGCTGACGACTTCTTCCTCCACCGGAGCTGTCGTGTGCAGCGACAATTTCTTCTTGTCTTCAACGTGATTACATGGCCACAAAACTCAGCCAAAGCTTGGTTCTTCCTGCTTCCCTATTCTGTCAATTGGTTTGGCCAGCCACCCATTTTAGGCCATTGGTGGTGCTTCGGTCGGTGGTGAGTTGACAATAGACACTTCTGGATCTGATGAGTCTTTCTAGAATAAAAGGTTTATTTCGTAGTACCCGTGTGTCAAGATTTCAAGATAGTTGCATAAAAATCCTTATGTGTAAAATTCCTGAAAATTTAGTATTTTGTTGTTAAATTGCTTCAGAAACTTCCTTAGAAAAGTGACGTAAACACTAAAACCCCAATTTGTGATATCATAGCGAAAAATTCTTCAAGTAGATAGTTTGAGTTCAAGGTGAGTGGACAATCTTTCTCACTTAATGATCTCATGTGATAATATAAATTAATTTGATTGTTCAGGATCTTATGAACTATTTTAAATATTAGATATGAATTTGCATTAGTAAATGTGTGTATGTTTGAATGAATGGTGAATATTTGAAATA
>JANHAO010009226.1:0-18572 GCA_026873985.1 Saraca asoca
CCAGCATCCCACATCGGCTAAGTCAGGATCCGGGGAAGGCCTTATAAGGGAGCTAAGGCCTTACCTCACAACGAGGCACCTTTTAGGGGACAAAACTGTGAGGGGAGGAAGGCTCGTTTGACGAGTACTAGCCCCAGAGTGGACAATACCTCGGTGTGGGGACCTTAGACTACAGCCGAGAAGCTCTTCATGATCTTGAGTTCGTCATAAAACTTGATAAACTACTCGCTATTGAATTAAGTCCCATTGTTGGTTATAATCTATTGGAGGACTCCAAATCTACAAATGATGTTATTCCATACAAACTTCTTAATGTTTGTAGAAGAGATCTCTACAAGCTCCTTTGCCTCTGCCCACTTGGTGAAATAATCCATAGCTACCACTGCATGTTTGCAATTTCTGTGAGCTGTAGGGAGTGATCCAACTAGGTCCATGCCCTAGATTGCAAAGAGGTATGGACTAACCATCTGCTGCAAGTAGGCTGGCGGGGCTCACAAGATTTTCGTGAATCTCTAGCATTTGTCACATTTCTTAACAAGATCAACAACGTCCTGCCTCATTGTGGACCAATAGAATCCCTACCAGAGATCTTTTTGAACTAGAAATAGCCTCTCAGCATGATTTCCACAATGGTCGACATAAATCTCCTTTAGGACGATGACACAGTTATGGCTATCAATTCATCTTAGAAGCCGAGTTGAGAATCCTCTTTTGTGTAGTATATCATCATAGATGCAATATCTGGCTACCCAAGCTCAAAATCATCGTACCTCGAGCTTATTCTTTGGTAGTTTGTCACTTTGTAAATAGTCCAGAATTTGGTTCATCCATGAGTCTTGGGCCGTGGCAATTGTCATCATCGTATCTTTTTACTCTATACTTAGGGACAAGAGGAATTCCACTAGGATTTTGCCCAAGAAGTCAGCATCCTTGGTTGTGGCCAGGCAAGCTAAGGCATTAGAATGCATGTTCTGAGCTTGTAATATCTGGTTGACTTCGTATTACTGAACTGAGCTTAGCAATTCTTGGACTTTTATAAGTAGATGGTCATTTTCGACTCTCTAGTATGGTATTCTTCCCATACATGGCAAATGACAAGCTGTAAATCACTAAAAATCTTCAATCTTTTAGCTTGTATTTCCTTCACCAGTTGTAGCCTGACTAATAATGCCTCATACTCGACTTCATTGTTAGTGGCTTGGAAATCGAATCGCAAAGCGTAGAGGAT
Organism: Saraca asoca; assembly: GCA_026873985.1. Taxonomy (NCBI): domain Eukaryota; kingdom Viridiplantae; phylum Streptophyta; class Magnoliopsida; order Fabales; family Fabaceae; genus Saraca; species Saraca asoca. The sequence continues at coordinate 1,229 of JANHAO010009226.1, forward strand.
TTTATACCTTTATGGACTGATGAGAAGTACTCCTACCCTGGCCTTTTGTTCGCTTGATGACCCATTAACATATAGTTCCTAACATGGAGTCTTTGAAGTCTCTACTTCCTCCTATATAGACTTGATGAATTTTGTGATAAAGTCTGCCAGAGCTTGCCTTTTGATCACTAGTCTGGGCTTATACTCAATGTCAAACTGAGCTAGCTCAGTTGCTCATTTGAGTAGGCGACCTGAGACATCGGTCTTTTGCAAGACTTGCTTAAGTGAGAACTATGTAAGCACCTTTATGCTGTAAGTTTGGAAGTAGGGTCGCAACTTCCTTGATGCAATTACCAGGTAGTAGGTGAGATTCACCATAGGTGAGTACCTTGTCTCAGCGTCCAGTAGCTTTTTGCTCATGTAATAAATGGGGAACTGAGCTCTATCTTCTTCTTGCATCAAGGCACTAAGAGTGTATTGGGATACCTCTAGATAGATAATTAGCTTCTCTCCTTCTTTTGGTTTGGACAAAAGAGGAGCTCACCTAAGATATTGTTTGAGCTGTTGGAAGGAGACTTTGCATTGCTGCGTCCATTCAAATTTCTTTACCTTTTTTAGGACGTTGAAGAAAGGAACATATTTATCGATCGCCTAAGAGATGAATCTGCTAAGCGTTGTGACCTAGCTACTCCTAGCTGTTCAAGCTTTGCACATCCTTGGCCCTAGTTAGGGATCTCATATCCATGATGGCTTTGATCTTCTCTAAATTAGCCTTAATTCCCCTACTATTCACCATGAATCTGAGGAATTTTTTGGAGGCAACTTTGAATGCACATTTACATGGATTCAGCTTCATTCAATACCTCATCAGGATTTGAAATATCTCCCCCAGATCTTAGACATGGTTAGCGACCTACTCAGACTTCACTAACATGTCATCCAAATACACCTCCATAGTTTTTCCAATCTGATCTTTAAACATCATATTCACTAATTGTTGATAGCTTGCCTTAGCATTTTTTAATCTTAAGGGATAGCCCATGATTAGTGATAAAGGAGGTGTGTTCCTTATATTAAGTGTTTATGGGGATCTGGTTGTACCCCAAATTGGCATCCATGAAACTGAAGAGTTGGTGTCCTGCGGTTGCATCCACGAGTTGTTCAATTCACGGCAAGGGGAAGCTATCCTTTGGCCATGCCTTATTGAGGTCAGTGAAGTCAATGCAAGTTCTCCACTTCCCATTCTTTTTCTTGACTAGCATAGGATTGGTTATCTAGGTTGGGTAATAAGCTTCCCAGATAAACTTGTTGGCCAAAATTTATCCACTTCCTCTTTCAAAGCTATGTATCGCTCAATGGTCATCGGCCTTGCTTTTAGTGAACTCGTTGATAGCAAGGATCAATGTTTAACTTGTGCAACATGACCTTGGGGTCAATTCCAGCCATGTCTTCATGATTCTAGGTGAAGACGTTAAGGTTTGCTTTAAGAAAATTAGTGAGCTTTGCCTTTATGTCTGGGGACAGATTCCTTCCTAGTTTGAGTCATCTTTCAGTGTATACCTCACTGACTTGAATGTGCTTAAGTTCTTCTATTGAGCCAATCACCTTTTCAAAATCTACTTCACGAGGATCCAGGTTATGGCTAACCCCAACTGAGCTCATAGGTCATGACTCTCCTCCAGAAACCACATCAATCTTCTTTCCTCTTACTTCCATTTCAACTACATCTTTATAACAACGTTAGGCCATCTGTTGTTCTTATCGTACACATCTAACTTCATAAGGGGTTGGGAATTTGATGGTGAATGTTCTAAGTGATATGACCATATCTAAGTCATTCATCACTAGTCACCTCGACACCACATTATATGCAGAGAGAGAGTTAATAATCAGGAAATTAGCCAGGGTAGTGGCCTGGTAGCTCAACTCCCCAAGGGTAATTGGAAGTTTGATTTGCCCTACTGGTACTACCGTATCTCCTGTAAAGCTAAAAAGAGGTTCTGGGGAAGGCTTAAGTTGGTCAAGGTTTATGCCCATTTGGTTAAAACATTGCATGTACATCATGTTTACTGAGCTACCTGTGTCGATCATGATTCCCCACACCTTAGCATTACAAATTCTAGCTCAAATAACCAACATGTCATTGTGTAGAGAATGTATTCCTTGAGCATCTTCACTAGTAAAGGTGATGCAATCAAAGCTTATCCTAGCCTTTTTAGCTAGTTTTTCAGCTTTATCATACCTCACAAATAGGACATGTTTTACCTTGCACACATACCTCTCGTGCAACCTTTTTAAGGTTCTAGCAATGTGAGGTCCACCATTGATGGTGAACATGGTCCTCAGTAAGGGTGCCTCCTTATATTTGGGAGTCTATTGATTCTGATATTGTGCTGGTTGTTGGGGTCATGGAGGTCGCTATCCCAAGGGTCGCACCACATAGTCCCTCAAGCGACCTTTCCTGATGAGATCATCAATGGCATCTTTGAGTGCGCAGCATTGTGAAGTATTGTGCTCGATTTTATTGTGATAGGCATAAAACTTATTCCCATTCCTACAATCAAGAGGAGCTCTTATGGGCCTAGGCCTCCCAAAGTCCTCCTTCCCCTTTTCTATTGCAAAGATCCTATCTAGAGTATCAGACAAGATGTTGTAGGTATCATAGAGACCTTGGCATAGAGGTTGCTCACCCCTGGCCTTTTTTATAGCCTGGGCACTAAAGCCATCCTTTTGATTCTCTCTGTTATTTTTACCACTACCTCTTTTTTTGCTCTGGTTGGAGTTGCTCACCTTATTCTTCTGGTTAGGCTTCTTTGAACTAAAAGTCTCATCCTATCTAATTTCCTTGGTAGCTCGCTCATATAATTCGCTCAAATCCCTTATTGGAAACTTGTATATACTTTTATAAAGCTTCCCATCCTTCCAAAGTCCAATTGAGATTGCTGTAAGGGTGCTTTCATCTGAGAGGTTTTCTATATTACTAACCTTATGTCTGAATCGAGCTATATAGTCTTTTAGTGATTCGTCTCTCCATTGAAAGACTGTTACGAGGTGACATGATGGTATGAGTTGTCTCCTTAGCGCCTTGTACTAGTTAAGGAACTTCTTCTGACATTCTTCCTAATTACCAATGCTACAAGCTGGAAGACTCCTGAGCCATGTCCAAGGTATCTCTCCAAAGATGATAGGAAAAACATGACATTTTACAGAGGGGTTAGTGGTTTGAAGATCCATCTAGACATTAAATGCATCTAAATGGTTGTACAGGTCACTGTCCCCATTGTACTGTGAGACGTTGGGGACCTTAAACTTATGAGGAAGAGGCTCTATCTTAATCTCCTTGGTGAATGGTGCCTTCTCCTCATAACGGTCTTGATTGCCCTGAGCCGCAAGTCATTTTTCTAGCTACTACACCCTCTGAAATAACTCTTCAATCACCAAGTCTTGTATTTCAGACCGACGACTGGTGGTTCAACGACTCCTGTCACCTCCCTAGCCATGGGAATGGTGATCTGAGGCTTTATGCCTTCTTTTGTGCTCATATCCCAGTGAGTGGCAATCTGATCTAGTCTATGAACAGTCCCATTTGAGCTTCCTTCTAGGTGTGAGCTTTCATGTCATCGATCATCTCCTTTATTGTCTTTGTGAGCTCGATGGACCTCTGACCTTAGTCATGAATCGAATGAGTGAACTAAACCAGGTTGTTGTTGTTCTGCTCTGATAGGCCCCTCCAATTTAGCTCATGACTACTGGAACTCTCTTTCCGGCATAACGACCTTAACTTATCTTTATGCACCCTGGGCTTGTGCCAATGCCTTCACCATATTGACTAACTCCTTCATAGTATTTTCAAGCACTACCTGACGCTACTGTCATGCTTACACTCCATCAGTCCTAAAAGCAACAGGCTGGTGAGGGGTCAATGGAGCCATGCTAGTGGTAGCACCTGTTATGGTGGGGCCAGTGGAGGTACCTACTGTAGGGAGGACTGAGCCTTCAACCGATAACACTTCCTATTGTTATTGTACATGACCTTCAGGTTAGCTAGTGACAGCATCAATGCTTCTAGTAGTTCTTCCTCTTGCCATTGCAGTTGTATAGTGTATGAGAAAGTGTAGTTGGGGGCCTCTTTCTAGTGCCAAAATGTTGACGACAAAATTCGATCAATGAAAAAAGTTCAATGAACACCCAAACTATAACCGAAGAGTATAAATATGGAAAGAAGAAATTGAAGAAGAGGAAGAACAAGGGACACTGGAAGCTTTTTATTGTGGTTCAGCTAAAGTCAGTATAACCCCTATGTCCATAGTGATTGTGTTTGCTATTGTATGGACTTTCTTTGTTATGTTTTGCAGAGTTACAATACAAGTATCATCTCACTATTTTGGTAGAGTTTTTGCATGTATTTTTCACTACTCTTTTACAGTGAGTCTCCCCTATTTATAGATATGGGAGGTGTTACAAAGGTAATTGATAAATTGTAAATCTATCTATTCTGCCACATTGAGTAATAAATGCTAGGCAATTCATTGTCGATTTTTGGTGGCTGATATGTCGATTTTAAGGAGTAGACTTGCCAGTTGGAAATATGTGCCCTTGATTGCTGACTAGACTTTGGAGTTCCGTACCTACGCTCAGATCATTCATTCAATATAAGCTCACGTTGGGCGATTTGCTGGCCATGCGAGTTGGTCCTGTTCTCATGTTTGACAAAGATAAGTCTTCTGGAAAGTGGATGGGGTGGCATGCTTCGACCTTGTCATGCATCCTAAGCTCGTGGCTGGTGAGTTTGTGCCTCTGTTGAGTGATCTCAGTTTTTGGATGATTTGGGCCTCTTCTAGTTGGACTCATCTCCTATTGGGCTTTGCCAGCCCGTTTTACAATGTTCCAAAAATACCCTTAACATATGCAAAATTATTTATAAATTTGAAGAAGAAAGCTTACAATTTGGGCAAAAATCTTATGAACAAAAGCTCTGAAGAGGAGTAGATGAGGGGTGGCAGCGAAGCATCCTTTGTATTTGGGAATTTGGACTATTTATAATGAAAATTTGAAACATGTAACAATATCTAAATAATGTACCACTACAGTGTATAGTGAAATTTTAACTATATATTATAGTGCACTGCTACAATATACAATGATTACAATAGTGTGGCATTATAGTAGAAAATTTACTATTTGCTACAATGATTGGCAGCTACTGTGTGAATCTATGATAGCTTTACTATTTTCTTACAATGACTAGAATTTCCTTGTTCAAAAGTAGCTTCATTCTTTACACAAAGTTGTTGGAATCTTTTTGACTTCTTTGCCAAAGATGTTGGCCAGCTATTTGAATAGAATAATCACTTGTCACCTTTTGCTGACACTTGAATTTGAATTTGGACTGCATTTTGATTTAATTTGAAAGATCGAAATAATCATTTTCATTTAACTGTGCATAATCTTCTGGCTTATCACTAAAACTTGACGAACTAGACTTTACATTTTTCTTTTGAGTTGGAAGATGGTCTTTCGGAGTCTGTCTACAAATTCCTCTTTGGTTGAGATAACTACTAGGGAAACAGTAATATAGGATTTGTCTTGCAAAAACTGGCTAAACCAGCTTTTGAATTTTTGTGGAAGTAGGAATGATTCTTAAACCAGTTCATGATTTCAAACTTGTGAGCTTGATTGTAGAAAGCCCACCATTTGATAGAGCCAACTCTCTAAAGAATTGGAAATTTTAAATTTAGGTTTTCTTTGAAATACTGGTATTTTAGAAGTATACCTAAGGTAAACTAACTTTTGAGTAAAATTGGAGTAAAATCGAGAAATTCCCATAATTTATATTATTAAAACAATATTGGAAAAATCCCAATATTTTTTACTTGATTTGAAAAAATATTAATGATTGGTCTAAATATATCCTACCAACTGAAAAACCAATTTGAAAATTTATACTTAATATTTTGATTAAAGAAAAATAATCAAGTATGATAATTTTTTTTGAAAGTATTTAGTATTATATCAAGTCTGTACATAGTCCTAGTATGTATGTTGTATTGGAGTATAGATTTTTGAAAATTTTTTGCTTACAAAGGGGTTTTGGCCCCCGAATCAGAAACCAACAAGATTTTCTCGATCCTAAAAGTCGAGTGAGTAATCAAATTTAGATTATTTTAGTCAACGTAATATTTAATCAAAATTGAATTTGTGTCAACCAAAATAAACTTATAAAAGTTCTATTTTTCTTAGTTAAAATTTGCAAATAATGCCAATTTTTTGAAAATTTTTTTGTTATGGCAACTTTTAGGTTCTCATGCTATATTTCTGGTTCAATTTGGACTATTTTCTTGGATAAGGTTTTTAGGTAATATTTGGCTTAGACCTTTATGGGTTGTGGATCTATATTTGTAATAGGTTTTGAAGATGATCTGGCCTTGGTCTTTTGTTAGGATTTTTGTGAAATTAATTGGTTTAATTTGGATTTGGTGATGAAAAGGGGTTCATCTTCATCTTCTTCCTCGACAATGTCAACCCAAGATTTCTTGGGTAAAGACAAGGGAATTTGAATTGCTAATGCTTGAAGGTTTTCAATTGGGAAGTCAAAATCTACTAGAGAGAGGGCTTTGACTTGCTTGGGAGATATTTGAATTGAAGAAACAACTTGCTTCTCTTTATCTTTTAATGTCAATAAGGCATTTGATTTTGAGGAAGAATCCAAAAGCGGATTCTCTTCTTTAGAATTTTTTTTTCTTCAACATGTCACTTCCCTTGCCAAAATTCGTGAGTAAGAAAATTAAGAAGAGAATTTGAAGACTTATCATCTTGCAAAATTTGTTTTGATCTTGAATTTTTTACATCTTTTTCAAGAATATCCTTTGCAAACTAGCAATCTACTTGGACTATAAAGTTTTGATTTAATAAATCACTTTGGAATTTTTGAATACATAAGACAATTGATAAAATTTCTTGTTGTATACAAAAATTAGCCTCCCAAGGATAAGCCCTCGAGTACAACGAAGATCAAGTCTCATGCTCCAGAGAGCGACAATAACAAAGTAATTTCGAACGTCAAGCCCCTGCCTCGCTCGTCACGTTACAACGACGCTACGAGGGGGTCCAAGTATATCCCGTAAAATAACCTCCCTCATGAGGGACAAACCAGCAAAGAAGTCACATGGTTGAATCTTTGGGTGATCGGCCACTCCTCTCGAGATCGCCTCCTCGCTACAATGACACCCAGCTCGTTACAGCAGAGCCTGCAATGCCTCCAAACCAGAATTTCCCTATCCAAGACATCAGGAAGCAAACACAAGTCCATCGCCAGCCTAGGGGGGACCATTTAGTAGCCTACTTTCTGTAATAGCCGAATTGTAGCCCACCTTTACTGTCTTTTCTCATTTATTATTTGATGTAACTCAACTGTAGCTAGCAGTTAATGCATGTAACCCCCTCCTTCTTATATAAATAGGATTACATTATTAGGGAAAAGGAGGAGAGGGGAACAATCTTGTAAGCAGAAACTCTATAAATTACTCTACATTAATAAAACCTCCACCGTGGAGGTAGGGTCCAGTATCGCTCGGATTTGGTCGAACCATGTTAAACGTGTTACTCCTCTATTCCATCTTCTTCCTCTCGATCCTCTATCTTCCACACTTCAAAGGCAGTATTGGATCCCAGAACTCTTCTCTGTTGGTAGAAGTTCGGGTCTCCCATACCAACCAAATTTTGCCGTCAATATTTTGGCACCATCTGTGGGGATCCATCTGCTTCCTAAAGTTTCTACTGCAGCCTAATCATGGCCAAAGGGAGAACAACTCGGAGTTCCATGATTCCAGTTTCTCAGTAGCACACCACTACACCCGAAACCCAAGAGGTGCAAACGTCCGACCGATCCCGATCGGCACTTGAAAATATAGTCAAAGAATTGGCTGAGACTGTCAAGGTGCTTGCTCTAGCACAAGCACAAAATGCCCAAAGATAAGAGGAAGTCATAGCTGAATTCCAACAGCTTCATGAAGAAGCTCAAAGAGAAGTTTGTGAAGATCACAACAACCAATGACTGGGGGGGTCGTAGTGAGCAGAAAGCTCTGTCCCTTATCATGAAGGGCAATGACTGGTGATGGAAGAAGTTCTCCAGAGGCTGAAACAGTTAGAGGAGGGCCCTCAACATCAAAGCAATCAGCCTTGCTGTGAGGAGACCTCACCATTTTCTGTGGAAGTCGAGAAGCGACCTCTCCCGCAGAAGATCAAAGTGCTTGCAATCCCACTGTATGATGGGAATAGCAACCCGAGTGATCACTTGGACGCATTCAATACTCAAGTGGACCTCTAGATGATGGACCCCTTGGTGAAATGCCGTGTCTTCCCCGCCACGCTAGGGGTAATACCTTGTGCCTGGTTTAGGCGCCTCCTCCCGCGCAGCATAGTCAGCTGGGAAGAGTGTCAAAAGAAGTTTGTCGACCAATATCGGGCACTAAAAAAGCAACTCACGCATCTTTCCCACCTTGCTATGATTTTCAAATGCAAGGACGAGTCGTTCAAGGACTATTTGGCACGGTTCAGGCATGAGGATAACTCCGTGAAAAATCCTTCAAAGGAAAGTGTTCTAACAGCCATCTCAGTAGCACTTCGTAAAGACGGTAAGCTGTACAGAAGCCTCTACAAATCCCCCACTCGAGACCTCACCGAATTCTACGATCGAGCGACCAAGCAAATAAGGTGGGAAGAAACCTTCGGAACGGAGGAACCCAAGCATAAAGGAGGACATAACGGTCCCTCCGTGAGCAAAAAGAGGGGTAGCGAGAGTTACGACAACCCCACTCCTCATCTCATAAAGAAGGCAAAACCCCAGCAGCCTAAAGACCGCTTTGAGAGCTATAGCATCTTGTCAGATACTCAGGATAGAATCTTTACCACGGAAAGGCACAACGAGGACTTTGAGAAACCCTAGCCATTAAGGGCATCCCTTGAATCCAGAAACCAAAGTAGATTTTGTGCTTATCACAATGAGACTGGACATACCACCTTAGAATGTCGAATGCTAAGAGATGCCATAGAAGACTTCATCAGAAGGGGCTGATTATAGGACTATATGGTAAGACCATCGGGACAGCATGCTCAGCAAGCTCAGCGAGTTATCAAGAGCCTGAGCCCTCCGTCAGGACCATATTCTAATCCTGTAACTTCTCAAAGGTGCTCGGCTGCACCAACTGTTGCGCATTAACTCAATGAAAATTGTGGATTGGCTAAAGCATTATGAAGACAAAAGTCTTCTCTTTATCTTCACATACTCGCTAACAGCGAATAATTTTCACCTCGCTACAGCATCGCTCCATAAACTAATCTCAAGCAAATGACTTTCACCTTACAAAAATAAAATAGAGGGTGAGATGGCCCTTGAGCCTACCTCGTAACGCCTGAGGGTGAGACGGCCCTTGAGCCTACCTCGTGGCTATGAAAATAAAATCGAGGATGAGACGGCCCTTGAGCCTACCTCGTGGCTACGAAAATAAAATCGAGAGTGAGATAACCCTTGAGCCTACCTCGCAATGCCCGAGGGTGAGACGGCCCTTGAGCCTACCTCGTGGCTATGAAAATAAAATCGAGGGTGAGATGGCCCTTGAGCCTACCTCGCAACGTTCAAGGGTGAGACGGCCCTTGAGCCTACCTCACAATGCTCGAGGGTGAGACGGCCTTTGAGCTTATCTTGAGGCTTCGAAAATGATAACTAATGAAAATAAAATCGAGGATGAGACGGCCCTTAAGCCTACCTCGTGGTTACGAAAACTAAATACTCAGCGAATGATTTTCACCTCGCCATTATCAAAATGAAACCATCATGATCACCCACAGCTCTCATATGGATGAGTTTCCCGCAGCTTTCATGCAGATGAGTTTCTCGTAGCTTTCATGCAAATAAATCCTCATAGCTCTTATGTGGACGTATCTCTCGAGTCTTAAATGAGATCTCTCAGGCATAGCTCGCATACAACCTCTCTCATTCACAATAAGTCGAGCAGTCAGAAAAATGAAAGCATAGTCAATTGGCCAAAGGGAGAAATTCTCATTAATTGTCATAAGTGTACATACAATAATGCATGAAGCATTCATTACAGTTTCTGAAAAGAAGAAGAACTCATCCTGCATACAGACCTCAACAAGCGAGGCGACGGTACATCAGGTGAAAAAGACTGAAAGCCTGGCGCTACAATTCCTGTAAAAAAGTAGCCTAAAGGTCGGCTACCAGTTGTCAGGCTCGTAGAAGAGCAGCAGCCTCAGAGTTCCTCCTACTTATTCCTTCGGCACGTCTTCCTGAGCTAGACCCAGAGCAATTCAAAAAGTCATAAAAACTGGCTAACCAGGTAGCAGCACCACAAGCAACGACCGGAGGAGGTGGCCAGAAGATACTGTGAGAAGCTCGTAGGAGTCCAATAGGAAGATCCTGTGCTGGAGCCACGTGCAACGGGCTATCCACGTCTCCCACCACCCTGCAACAGGCCATCCACGTCTCATCAAGCTTCGTCGGAAGCCAAGACACCAAAGTACAGGGGGCTCTTCAGTCTCCTCCATTGAGTTTATCTGGGACGAAAGAAAGAATGCCCCAAGTTATAAATAGACCTGCTCAACCCTTCGAAGAATCCAGAAAAGATCTGATCTGATCTTCATCCAATGGCCCGAAACAAGTGGTAATGCCATGCCAACGGTGAAAAATGACAAACAGGGGAAAGTATGGCCGAAAGCAAAATGAAAAGACATTCGACATAACACTTTGGTCAAAGAAGGACACTAGCTGGAGATACGAATCAAGCCTCGAAAACATGCAACTCCCGATTTGCAAAGCAAATTGAGAGTTGGGGGGCTTATGTTGTATATAAAAATTAGCCTCGTAAGGACGAGCCCTCAAGTACAATGAAGACCAAGTCTCATGCTCCAGAGAGCGACAACGGCAAAGTAATTTCGAACGTCAAGCCCCCGCCTCGCTCATCACGTTACAACGACGCTACGAGGGGGTCCAGGTATATCCCGTGAAATCACCTCCCCCACGAGGGATGAACCAGCAAAGAAGTCATGAGGCTAAATCTTCGGGTGATCAGCCACTCCGCTCGAGATCGCCTCCTCGCTACAACGACACCCAGCTCGTTACAGCAGAGCCCGCGACACCTCCAAACCAGAATTTCCCTATCCAGGACATCAGGAAGCAAACACAAGTCTATCGCCAGCCTAGGGGGACCATTCAGCAGCCTACTTTTTGCAATAGCCGGATTGTAGCCCACCTTTACTGTCTTTTCTCATTTATTATTTGATGTAACTCAACTGTAGCTAGCAATTAATGCATGTAACCCCCTTCTTCCTCTATAAATAGGATTACATTGTTAGGAAAAAAGAGGAGAGGGGTACAATCTTGTAAGTAGAAACTCTGTAAATTACTCTACATTAATAAAACCTCCGCCGTGGACGTAGGGTCCGGTGCCGCTCGAATTTGGCCGAACCACGTTAAACGTGTTGGTCCTCTGTTTCATCTTCTTCCTCTCAGTCCTCTCTCTTCCATACTTCAAAGGCAGTATTAGATCCCGAACTCTTCTCTGTTGGCAGAAGTTCGGGTCTCCTATACCAACCGAATTTCATCGTCAACATTTCCTTTTTGATAGTTGAGTACTTTTGTTAAGTTAGGTTCCAATGCTTTGAAGTAAATGCAACTATGTGTCCCTTATCATTTTTAATTTGCTTTAAGATTCTACTATAACTTATATTTGAAGCATCAGTCTCTATAATCTTATAGGTTGATGGATCACTAATATGCAAGCATGGCAAACATTTGACTTGATATTTGACTCTTTTGACAATAATTGTATGTAAATTCATCCATGAAGGCAAAGATTTTTTTCAACCTATCATGCAAAGTATGGACAACAATTGATAAATTTGGAAAGAAATCAGAAACATAATTTAAATACCCTAAAATCCTTTAAAGTTGAGTTTTTTCAATAATTTGATCAAGAAATTTTTCAACAAATAAGATTACTTTTTCTATTATAGTTATAGTTTCTTGGAAAATGTAATGGCCAACAAACTGAATTTTTGTCTGAAAAAAAGAAATCTTTTTCTTTGAAATTGCAAACCCATTTTTCTAGGTGGTTTCCAAGAAATTGTTCAAGTATTTGAAATGTTAGTCTAAATTTTGAGAAAAGACCAAAACATCATCAATATAAATAATGATAAAATTTATAAAAGGATTATAAATTTTATTTATAATTCATTGAAACTCTGGAGGAGCATTTTTTAAACCAAATGATTTTATATTCCATTCGTATTGTCTGAATGGAATTGTAAATGCTGTCTTATATCTACTCTCATGTTTGATTTGGATTTGTCAAAAGCCAGAATTTAAGTCAAATTTTGAAAATATTTTTACTGAGTGCAAACAATTTAACAAATCATTTTTGTTAGGGATCAGATACTTGATCCAACTAAGTGTTTCATTTAGAGACTTGCAATTAATTACAAGTCTCAATGTTCCTTATTTTATTTCTATTTTTTTTTTTATAAAAAGCATAACATGACAAAGGGCTTTTAGATTTTTTGATAATCTCTTTGACTAAAAAATCATCAATTATCTTTTTGTAGTAATCCAAAAGTTCTTGATTCATTTAAATAGGACAAACTTTGGTTAGTATTTATTTTTCTGAAAACTCCTTTTTGTACTGTAAATCTATTATATGTTATTTTCTGTTCTAAAATGCATTAGACATTTCAAAACAAATCTAATTTTGTATTCTATTTTCTAAGATTCTTATTTTGTTCTAAACAATTGGAATGACCAATTATTACTCCATTCTTTTGAAACTTATTTCTTTAGAAAAATAATTTATTTGGTTTATTTTGTTTTCAATCTGACTGAGGTTCTTGAAAACAAATTTTTTTAATAAATTTAAAAACTATTTTCTATCATAAATTCTCTGTGTCTATCCCTTTGGCAATCACCAAAAACATCATAATCTGTTGAATGAAAAAAAGAACCTAAGAAGATTCTGTCAATACACACACATACATACCAAGTACAATAATTAGAATCCATTTTGTACCTTTGCGCTTGGGGCAATGACACAGCTCGCGGGGTTCTAACCGATGCCTCTCTATTGCTGGCTGAAAAAAAAAAAAGTGTTATCCCCATCAAAACAGATTTAATTCCCACCAAAAGTGTTAAAAAAGGAATCTAGAAATAATTAGTGCATGGTGTTTGATACGATGAGTTTTTTGAACAGTGATGGAGGCATTTTATATTCTATGCTTTCCTGCATCTTCATCTTTTTTGTTCATCTCTTTAATTAAAGATAGCAATTTAACTGAATTCTGATCTTTTTATAATTCCAATTCCAAACCAGGAAGGAGTTTTCTTCCTACTTTGTTCTTAGCTTGTGCCTTTTGTTCATCAATCTGCTTTCAATTTTTTAAAGTTCTTCAACCACTGAAGTGAAAGATCCCTTTTATGTTCCTTTCTCTGTTTCAATACGAGTAGATCCCCTTTTTATCTGTATGCTCTTTCTCTTTTAGACATAATTAAACCAATTGCTAACAAGTTTTATGGTGTTTATAAAACACTCATCTTCATGCAAAGCGTTGAACTCGGACCTCGGAAGTCTGAGAACTATTTGGTAATAAAGCATAATATAGCAGTCAGATAGCATTCTCCATATCTGAAAACAAGAAGAATTTTTGTTCTTCTCGAAACCCTGTTCCTAAGTTCTTTCTTCAACATTTTGTTGTGGGAATTAAATGTGTTTTGGTGGGAATAATTTTGGTATGATAAATGAATTTTGATGTATAAGCAAAGGTAAAATGTTAGTTCCTAAAATTTAATTTATACATGCATAAATTGATATGTAAGATTCCGTTAATTAGACTTAGCATCGATTAAGAGAAAGAAATTAATTATAAATTATTTCAAATTATATGATTTAATTACATAAATTCAAATTATAAAGATGAAATTATAATTTTAATAAAATTATAAGAATTAAGGTCCCTATTTTTCTAATATTTAAGAACGAATTGGCTCAATGTAATCCTACTTCATATTTGTATATTAAATATCTTATTTATATTATGTATTTTATAGACACAATAGTATGAATTATTAAGAATTTATACATGTGTACAATGATTTTTTCTCATATTTTAATTATATTATAAATAAAATTAACAATTTTACCTTTGAAATTATAATATATTTATAAAATGATTCTTGAATTATAAACATAATCAATATAATTTATGAATAATACTCTATTTATATAAATATAATCATAATAATATATAAATAATACTCTATTTATATAATTTCATCTTTTTATATATATAATTTTATCTCTGAACAATATAACAAAATGATAAAATTATTTAAATGAAGTATAATCTAGGGATTATTATGATCACTTTTATAATTTAAGAATTATTTTATCAATATCTTATAATTTTAAAGTCAAAATTGTTAATTTTACGTGCATTCTAGATGCTAAAATATCAAAACTAGTTTAACAAGATAGGCTTGGCACCTCCTTTTAAAAAAAGGATCAGGCCTAGGTATACAAAATATATATATATAAAAAAATTAGGGCAGACTTGAATTAAACAAAGATACACTGATATTAACCTAAGTCAACCCGAACCCAATCTTTGTCCACCCACATTTCTGACAAAATTCATCATTGAATTTCAAATGTCAATAATATAGATCATATTAATATGACATTATTTAAAACTCCATCAATATATTCTAAAATTGATATAAGTTATACTTTTCAAACATTAAAAAAATTAAGTATTTGATTATGTATTTATCATTGTTAGATTCAAAAAAAGCTGATTTGCAAAATCAATACTATAATTCCCTGTAATCAAAGTTGAATTAATAAAAATCATATTTAAAAGAAAGTTATATAACGAGTTAAGAATTTGTATAAATCAGGTTAGTATTAATAGATCCCAGTCACAAGTTTCCATTATCTCTTCCATTGTACTCACTAAAAAAACGTCCCAGTCAATGAGAAATGTGAGGTCAATGCTTTTTGACCGATCTAATATCAGATACAATCCTAGTTTACGCCAAGAGAGAGAGAGAGAGATATATATATATATATATATAGTTTAATAGTTTATGGTGTGATCCAAATTTACTTTGTGATTGTATCTAATTTAAAGTATTAAAGTTGACTTGTTTATAGTTTATTTCATTAACATTTTATTTATCAAAAATAATTTTATGTCAAAAGATAAATAAAGATTACATATTTTTATCACATATTTTTTTTATTAAATCCACAAAATTAAATCAAGTATGCAAAGTTACGAAGAATAGGACTTTATGACTAAAATATTCTATTTGTAAAGTGACGTTTCGAATCAAAACTAAAGTTTAAAAATATATTATTAATTTTACCATTCATTAAATCATCACTCCTTAATTCTATGGCTATAAAGAGGGACAAAGAATATCACTTAACAAAAGTATACAAATTTTATTAATTTTTCTATGAAAAATAATCGAGTCGGATAAAATGCACATAATAAATCAGATATGGATCAATTTTGATTCCTTAAACTAAAAGACAAAATAAATTTGAAACATATTACATGTGGATAAATTATATTAAAAAAGTACATTTTCTATTTATAAGTCTACTAATCCCTTATTTGAAATTTCTAAAAATAAGATTTCATTTTATTTTAAAATAAATTTATTTTTAAATGATGTTTGAATTTAAGTTGAAAGAAGAATTTAATTTTTATTTTAATTATATTTATACCATTATAAAATTCATCAAATTTATCAAGAATTTCATTAAAATTAATTTGATTTTGATATAAAATACATATTATATTAATAATTTTACTCTCTTTCTAATATTTTATTTATTATGATACCATTAAAATTTACCTTTTAATTGAATTTCATACATTTTTCAATATGTTTCAAATAAAAGAATTTATTTATAAATGAATTGAAATTATTATCTTTGATATTGTTTCTAAATATTGGAATTCATTTGTAAATAAAATAAAATCATTTTTGTTAAAATGAAATGAATTAAATTAAAAAAAAAAGATTTTAAACATAGCATAAAGATACATTTTACATACATTTTAAAAAAAGCCAATATTTCACCCTTTAAAAGCCTAAGTATTAATTATTTCCCGTTAACAACTATTGATTAATAAATGAATTATATACTCTTCCCAAGCTATCTTTTGCAATGTTTTAAAAATCGGATTATATTAAACAATTTACCTGTTAATCATTGTATTATCTGATTTGAATTGTTTTTTAAAAAAATATTTTAAGGATTGAACTAGTTTAAACAACTCAAATTTGTAAGAATAGAGAAAAAATCGAAAAAAATGATTTAATTTTCAAAATTGATTAGTGAATTTTTTTACTTTTAATTTTTTTTATTAGATTGATACAACAAGATTATAGTAATAAAAAATTAACAAAAAATTTTAACATTTAATTATCAAAAACTCACTAATTTATTTTATTTTAATTTTTTTAAATGTAAGCTTATATTTATATTATAAATTAATTATTATTTAATTATCAAAAACTCATTTAATTGCAGCAGAGTAATTACGCAACCAACTCAGCGACCCAAACCAACCTTTCTTCTTCCTTATCCCCCCAGAGAAAAACTTCAACACTTCTTCTTCCCCGTTTTTTGTGGTCAGTACTTGTCGGTACTGTGTATACACCAACGAAAACTCAGAAATTTCCTATAAACATCATTAGCACACCAAAACTATAAATTCACAAACATAGATTTCCCTGAAACAGAGCAACAATGAAAACAGAGCATTACCACGATCACAGACTGACAGCAAAAGCAATCACCAGAATTGTGAAACCCATCACTAGAATTGTGAAAGCCAGTGCGTATTTTATCCTCCTTTTGCTAACTTACGCCTTGGGTCACTTATCCTCTTCTTTTTCGACCTCACCACCGTCGTCACCATCTTCAACCCCTGTTTCTGCAATAATTACCAAACCGCGAATTGATTCGAATTCAATCCTCAAGGTTTCAAAATTATCTACTGCGTTTGATCAATTCCGAGTCACGGGTAGGTGTGCCGGTCCAATTCCCTCGGAACTCGTTCGTCAAACTCTCATCGACCGTTTCTTCAATGGAAAGTCACCGTTTCAGGATTTCCCTCCGGAGCACTCGGCGAAACGACTCCGTCGCAGCCGAGTCAAAGGGTGGGGTTCCAACGGCGCCGTTTTTGAGAACCTCATTAGCAGAGTCAAACCCAGAACCATTATCGAAGTGGGTACTTTTCTGGGAGCTTCAGCGCTTCACATGGCCGAGTTGACTCGGAAACT
>JANHAO010009227.1:0-18618 GCA_026873985.1 Saraca asoca
TGTTAACTTTGTTTGTTTGCCTTTATTTTGTAGAATTACAAGTTGTGGTGAAGTGGGAACAAAGCTAGAAAAATTCAGGGCAAAGTCTACTTCAATGCTGGAGAATCGTAGAAGCTAAAAAATTTTTTCCCAGCCCAGAACACAACCAGGATGTGTTCCATGCCACGGTTGTATTCCAGGCAAGAAGTTTCTGCACATTTCTCTAGTCCAAGACACTGCCAGGCCGTGTTCCATGCCACGGCCGTGTTCTAGGTTGATGGCTGGGCACATTTTTTCTAGCCGTAAACACGACCAGGCAATGTTCCATGCTATGGCCATGTTTCAAGCACGCAGCAAAACATTCAAAGTGCAATGAAAACATTCTAAAACTGTCTAACTTGTGCCCTATCTTAAGAACTCCTATTTTCCTAACATTAACTCATCTCTACTCCTTCTCCTCCATCACTTTGCTTTCTAAAAAACATTAAAAATGATCTGTTCCTTCACTTGTTGCCTATAATTTCTTCTATCATTCCTCTTCCTCCTCACCCTATGGTGTCAAATTCGTGGTCAAGCTCAAGGATTCATCCATAGAAGTATTTTGAGGACCTGGGAAGAGGGTGGAAGCAGTAGTCTGAAATGAAGAAGAATCAGTTGAATAAAGGGAGTCATTTAATTCTTTCCTCTATTTTTCTATGTTTTCTTTATTTTGTTTGTTATCTTATGCTGTGAGGACACAATATCCTTTTAAGTTTAGGGGGGTGTCTATTGTCTTTAAGTCATCATGTGTTTTGTTAGTTTTTGGTTTAGTATGTCATGGTTAATTATTTTGCTTGTGTGTTGTTTTATGCTTGGTGCTTGAGTTTTATATCTTTTGCTTTATTCTGTTCTGTTCTGTTATGTCCTATTCTATTTAGTTTTATGCTTGTGTTCTGATTATGTTGGTGCTTGATTATTTTGTTATGCTTGGTTTGGTGCTTGTGTTAATGTTTGAGTGTTGATTGTTCTGTTCTGGTTTTGTTGAGTGTCTAGTTAATTTCAAAAACCTTATGATAAGCATAAAATTTGTTCATATTTCTATTCATATAAGGAGTCCTTAAAGGGTTGGGAGTCCCAAAGTCCTCTCTCCCTTTTTCTGTTGCAAATATCCTATCTGGAGTGTCTGATAGGATACCATAGTGATCATGGTGACCTGGGTGCTAAGGTCACTTGTCTTTGGTCTTCTTTACAAGCTAGAAATTGGAGCTATCTTTTCCATCTCCATGACTACTCCTTTTCCTATTCTGATTCAAGCTACTCACCATAGACTTCTTCAAACTGAAAGTCTCCTCCTACCTGATTTGTTTGGTGGCTCGTTCATAGAACTTGCCCAGGTCACTCACAGAAGACTTGTAAATATTCTTGTAGAGTTTTCCATCTTTATGAAGTCCTGCAGAGATGGCTGTTAGGACACACTCGTCCAAGGGATTATTCATATTATTGACCTCACATAGATGTAGTCCTTTAGTAACTCATTTTTGCATTGGAAGATCTTTGTAAGGTGACAAGGTGGTGTGAGCTACCTTTTTAGCACTTTGTATTGGTCGACGTACTTCTTCTAGCACTCTTCCCAGTTGCTAATGCTACAAGTTGGGAGGTTCCTGAACTATGCCCAGGGTTGGCTTCCCAGTGTAGCTGAGAAGATATAGCATTTGACCAGAGGATTTGTTGTTTGGATGTCTATCTGGACATTGAACGTGTCCAGATGGTCATATGGATCACTATCCCCATCATATAACAGAATCATTAGGACTTTAAGCTTGAGAGGGAGGGGCTGAGCTTCGATCTCTTCAGAGAATAGTGACCTCTCTTCATAGCAAGCTTGATTATTCGGAGCTAGTAGACGTTCCTCCAATTGGTTTATCTTCTAAAATAACTCTTCCACTAGTGGGTCTCACGCCTGAGACTGTTGATTAGAAGATTATTGGTTCTTTTGACTCTCCCGGTCACGATAGTAGCAACCTAAACTTTGTTTTTGCAAGCAGTGACCTGATCAATGCTTTTGATTGGCTCTGCTTGAACATCCAGCTTGATGCTGCTAATGCACATTGTTGGATGTAATGACTTTGACCTACCTTTGCATACCCTGAGCTTATGCTTGTGCTAGCACTGTGACTGCTCTAGTAAATTCTCCTCTCATATTTTCCAGCCTCTCCTGGTGCTGATGCTTATGCCCCATCGGTGCTATTAACAACAACAATAGGTTGGAAAGAATTGGTTGGGGGTAAGCTAGTAACACCTATAATAGGAGAAGTAAAGGAATCTGTTGTAAAAACATGGCTTTCCGGTCAATTTACCATAGCATTTGAAATTTTGATGGCTCTTCCTCTTGCCATTGCAGCTATACAGGGAATCAACCAGAATACAAAAAATTAACAAAAAAACAGATGAGTCCCCACAAATGGCACCAAAATGTTAATGGTGGAATTTGATCCAATCTAAATTCAGCCAACCTAAAAAGTTCTTTTGGACTCAAACTGTAATCCGATTGTTGCAAATAAAGAAAAAAGGAATGCGGAGGAAGAATAGCAAAGATGCAAAAGGATTTTTAGCATGGCTCGGCTAAAATTGGAAGGTACCAGTCCCTATGTCCACAATGAGTTTTATTGCTTTGGTGAAAATTTGGTAGAGTTATAGTATACATTTCTTATAATGTCTTACAGTGATCTCCCTTCTCTTATTTATAGAGGTTAAGAGGTTACAAATGTAAATTTACAAGTTACAATTCTGTTACATCAAATAAATAAATAAGACAGCTTAAACTATTACAAAATGGCTTCTGCAAGTTGCTTTCTATAGGTTGGCCCTACAAGCTGCTTTTTGCATATGGGTGTTGTGTAAGTTGTCTGAGAGAGTGTGCTGGCCCCATCCTCGACCTCAGCTAGCCTCTGGTTGGGTGAGGTGCTACGTCCTATGAGTCGAAGTTTGAGTAGTTGGCGAGCTTAAGTTGTTGGTGAGTTAGGACTCATCTCTTTAGTCAATCAGGGATACTATTATGTGATGCAAGCTAGCAGAACGCGACCTGGTGCTCTTACTTAGTGACCTTGCTGTCAAGGGAGCTGGGCTTCCTTGCTGGACTCAGCTTCTACTAGGCTTTTGCTAGCCTATTTCAGGGTACTAAATTTTACCCATAACATGATTGCATCAAGGAAGTTACAACTTTACTTCCAGAAGTATAGCATTAAGGTGTTCACACAGTTCCCACTTAGGCAGATCTTGCAGAAGAAAGATGCTTTAGGTCATCTACTTAAGTAGGCAGTCAAGCTAGCTTGGTTTGACATTAAGGAGATGCCAAGGCCAATAATCAAAGGGCAAGCCTTGACAAACTTTATTATAGAATTTATAGGCCCTGAAAAAGAAGAAATAGAGGCCTCAAAGGCTCCATATTAGGAATTGTATGTTGACAGGTCATCTAACGAGCAGAAGGCTAGGGTGAGAGTGCTTCTTATTAGCCTAGAGAAGCACAAAATCCTCTGCACCTGAGATTTGGTTTTGAGGCCCCAAACAATGAAGCAGAATATGAAGCATTGTTGGCAAGGGGCTCTGTTTTGGCAAAAAAGATGCGAGCTGAAAACTTGAAGATATTTAGCAATTCCTAACTTACAGTTTGTCATGTATGGGGTGAATACTAGACAAGGGGATCAAAAATGGTTGTCTACCTTAAGAATGTTTAGGAACTACTTGGCTCTTTCTAGGTATCTAAAGTTAATTAGATTCTGCAATCCCAGAATGCACACATAGATGCATTAGCCCGTTTGACCACAACTAGAGATGCAAACTTCTTGGAGGAAATCCCAATAGAGTTCCTCCCATCACCGTGCACGGAGTAGAGAGATGCCATGATGGCAATGGTCGTGACATAGAACTTATGGATGGGCTTGATCGTGGATTACCTACAAGAAGGTAAGTTACCATAAGATAAATTGGAAGCACGCCACTTGTGAGTTTGGGCAGCTAGATATTACATCTATGATGACATGTTGTATAAAAAGGGATTTTCAACTCCCCTCCTAAGGTGTATAGATGGTCATGATTGTAACACTATCCTGAAAGAGATTCACATAATCCATTATAGGAATCATGTTGGGGGCTATTTCTAGCTCAAAAAGCATTCCAGCAAGGATTCTATTGGCCTACAATAAAACAGGATGCCATTGACCTCATTAAGAGATGTAACAAGTGCCAGAGGTTTGCCAAGGTCCCATAAGCTTCACAACCTACTTGCAATAGATGGTCAGGCTATAGCCCTTTATGATCTGGGGCAAGGACTTGATCATACCATTTCCAATAACTCACAGGAATTGCAAGTATGCAGCAGTAGCTATTGATTATTTCACCACGTGGGCAAAGGCGAAGGAGTTAATGGAAATCTCTCCTCAAAGATCAAAAAGTTCATATGAAGCAACATTATTTATAAGTTTGGAGTCCCTCAACAGATCATAACTGACAATGGGACTCAATTTAACAGTGAAAAGTTCATTAAGTTTTGCAATAATCTCAAGATTGTAAAGAGTTTCTGAATTGTAGGCCATCCAGAGGCAATGGGCAAGTCGAAACTATTAACAAGATCATCAAATAGATCTTGAAGAGAAAATTAGAGGCCAGGAAAGGAGCATGAGGAAATAAGCTACAAAAGGTGCTTTGGGCTTACAAAACTATAGCTCATAGCACCACAGGAGAAACTCCCTTCTCAATAGTGTATGGATCCAAAGCTATGATCCTAGTAGAACTTGAGGTAGCGTCACAATGGAGAACTATTTTCAATCCAGAGAATAACAATCAGCTACTCACTATAAACCTCAATCTCATAAAAGAAACAAGAGAAATAGCTCACCTTAGGATCATGACCTATTAGCAACGAGTTGTAAGGTACTATAACAGAAAGGTCCAAGTTCAGATCTACAAAATTGGAGACCTCATACTACACCTTATTCTTTCTGGAGCTTGCAAGGCTAGTGACAAGACACTAGGTCTGAACTAGGAGGGCCCATACATTATCAAAAAAGACTTGGAAAATAGAGCTTATCACTTAGCAACTATGGATGGAACTGAATTTCCACAAGCTTGGAATGCTAAGCATCTGCATATGTACTTTTAATGAATTTGAGTTCACCCTTGTAATCCTGTAATATTATTCATAAATTAATAAAAGCACCTAATTTTCTTCTTAAATTTTTATGTCTTTATATATGTGCTTATTAATTTCTGAATAGATTTTCAACAAAGAACTATATAGGAAGTGAGTTATTCTCAGGATTGAAAGAGCCATTGTTTGCTAGCTAGAGCCCATTCAAGTCGACCTAAAAGTCATCATTTACGGCTTACTGGGCATTCATCTTGATTCTAACCATAATTAAGTTATGGCATGCTAGCTGAGGCACCTCTATGCGACCTACCTAGGCACCCAACTCGTGCTAATTGAGGCGCATCCATGTGACCTAGTTGGGCACTCAACTCATGCTAGCTGAGGCTTATTCATGTGACCTACTGTGCACTCAACTTGGTGAATATCTATTAAATTATAGTTTGCTAGTTGAGGCAAGACCTACCTAGACAATACATTGCAAGACCTACCTAGGCAATTCATTGCTAGTTGAGGCGTGACTTATCTAGGCAATTCATTATTAGCTAAGGCATGACCTATTAGGCATTCAACTTGACAAATATTTATTAAGTGATGATTTGTTAGCTGAGGTTCATTCATGTTAACCTATGTGTTATCATTTGCGATCTACTGGACATTTAATTTGACTAATGCTTATTAAACCATGATGTACCAGTTGAGGTATCGTATGTAACCTACTAAGGATTCAATTATGGAAACTAAAGAACAAAGTAGGAATATTATAAAAATCCATTAAAAACCTCCTTTAATAAGGTGAATTTACACTTGAAAGTTCAAGAGTGAAACTCAAAATTACAAAGTCATGGCCTACGAAGAAGGTTGGCCTTTACTAACTGAGCTCTTATAGGTAGAAGGGTCGATGCATAGGGTAAGCAGGACATCCATCATTTGATCATCATTAGCCTCCATGACTTACAAGTTATTCTCTTTTTGAATAACACTCTAAGCAGGAGAAACTCCACCTATGGACTATGCACCCTTATTAGGAGAAGCTATCTTCGTAGCTTCCTCGAAACACTTGATGGCCTCATAAACATCCCTGCCAAAAAAAGGGAAGTCCATCTCTTGGTGCTCCTACCATAAAGTGTACAAGATGCCCATGGTAGTATCTTCTTCCACTTTCATGACCAGTGCAGTGATTTTCACCTTAGCTTGAGTGGTTTGCTCTTTTACCAGAGCAAGCTAGTCCATGGCTGCCCCATTCTCCCTTTTAGTAGCCTCAGCTCCTTGCATGATCACATCTAGCTCATTCTTTGCTCTTGATAACTCGTCAAATGCCTTGTTAAGATTTAAGGTAAGATTAGATGTGATGGCTTTGCGATTTGCCACCTCACGAGATAGAGCTTCCTTGGCTTCCTTTTTAGCTATCTTAGTGTCTTTCAGTTGAGTCTCAAGTACTTGCATTTTACTCCTTAGCTCCAACGCCTTAGAGGTATGGTGGCTAGATTACCCTCAAGCTTTTTCTTGTCCTCTTCCCAAGCCAGGAGCTCATCAAGCTTCTTCTTGTCCTCTTCCTAAGTTAAGAGCTCATCCCTCAGCTTTATTGCCCCAAATGCACTCTGAGAAATCAAACAGATAAGTTAGCTTACAAAGAGGCAAAAAAACCAAAGTTAAAGGACTTAACTTACCAGTAAACCATGATGAGCTACATAGTCCATCAAGCCCTTACCAAAAATCTTCGACTCCCATGCCTTGGTACGAGTCCCCAAGATTTAGTCTACATTCTCTTAGAGGAAGTTAAAGTACTCCTTTGTCTTTAGACCAAGGCTATCAGGTCACTCTTTAGTCTTCACCTCAATTACCACTTGTTCTGAAGTAGCAACTTTCTTCCCCTTATCCACTTTTTACTTTTTAGTAGGGGGCTTAGATGAGGATGGCACCTCGACCGCCTCAACCACCTGAGACTGCGAGGTGGAACTAGCGCCTGTGAAGTTGCTATCGCCATAGCTAGAGGAGATAATTTTCTTGCAATAATAGGAATTGATAAAGTGGCAATAGAAGTAGGGTCAGCAAATTGAGTAGGGGTTGGTGGCATGTGAAGATTTAGCCTCACCATATCTTCATGCTTTTGGAAGTTTGCTAGGCCAACCACCTAATAACATGAGCTCTAAGGTCTATTGTGCTATCAAGAACCTGAACATTCAAGGTCAGAGCAAGCTTGTAGGAATGCAGAAGATCCTTATCAAATTTGAGGTCGTTTTTGAGGTCATCCATAATAGCAAATTGGCCCAACACTTCAACCTCCTTAGCCCTTAATGTCAGTTTCTCCTTACTAGCTCCATTTGCAAAATGAAAAAGAATGTTAAGCCAAGAATGAAATAAAGATTTGAATTCATGTACACTTGCACGTCCTCAACTCACTTTCCAGGAGTAAAGATGAAACTGAAGTTGTGAAGATGATGCAAAGATAGGCAAGACACATAAAACCAACAAGTTTTATAGTTCCCTATATTAGACTTGCCCTTAGCATCACCGTGTGGCAAAATTTTCTTATGCTCGATCTCCCAAGCTGAGAGATAGTAAAGACCCTCTGGTGACCTGTGCCCTTATTGCTATAAAAATAGTAGAGAACCCTTTGTAGAAGGTGGTGGGAGATTATTCCTAAGGTAGATAAGTGCAAGGGAGGTGAGTTGGGAGTAGGAATTTAGTGTGAGCTGAAAAGGGAAAAGTTTCAATTTATTCAATAATTCTACAATATAAAGATGGACTTGGAACCTAGGCCTAGCATCGAGGTGGTGGGTGCTAATAGCAACACATCCTGGAAGAGGATGGGCTGTAAGGTCATCAGGTAAAGGTCCCATAATATGACAGCCCTTAGGAAAATGGTATGTTTCAGTTATACTCCTAAGCTCGTCGAGCTTAATGGTCGAGGAGTGGTGATTAAACACTATGTAAGCTGAAGACCTTTGACTCCTAGTGACCTGTTAGCCCTCAGTGGAGTTAGGATGAGCAGCAAAGTCCTCAGCAACCTTGCCACTCCCGAAGGTCGCTTCACTGTAACATACACCAACTTCTCACTCTTGCCTGGAGAATCAGACTCATTAGCACTCCTTACCTGGAGACCATGACATCTATAAACTATAAACATCTATATAAAAAAAGGAACAGTCAGGTCACTGTAAGTAGACCATACCTAAAAGCTAAAACTCTTATCTGCTAGATAGGGAATTTCTTATACAGTAGGTCATACACGCCTCAGATCACCACACCTAAGACCCAGACCACAGAAAACATGGGGGGCTTGACCAATGAACCAATCAGGTCACTGAAACCCTAGGAAATAGAAAGCTAGACCCAACAATCTATGACCCTAAAATTAACAGGCAAAATTTCTAGCAACAAACAAGCACATACCACCAAACCAAGCAACAAAATACCAGAAAACGCACAAAGTAAGGCATTCATAAAAAATAGAAGCTTGAAGTCTGAGAAAGCTTACCATACCAAAGGAACAAGATGAGTTCTGAGAACAGAATGTTAAGCAAAATCGGTCTCTAACAATCCAAATCCAAAATATTCGATGGTAAGCTTGATGAAACAGGAGAACGAAAAATGATGGTGACTATCTATGAACTTGAGAGACAAGAAAGAGGTAGAGTGTTAGTTTTCAAAAGCAACTAGTAAGAGGTAAAAAGGGTTTTTCTCACTTTTTATAACTTGAATGGCCTTACCATTAGATCTGAAGACTAATCAATTGCCTCGATCCAATGGTTCAGCAAATAATAAGGCTCAGTCATTGCCATGCTGATGGTTATAGGAAAAGCACTCCTAATACCCTGATAGGATGTGTGCATAAAGTGCGGTAATGATGACATAGGTTAACGTAGATAAAACGACAAAACAAAAGTCTAAACGACGACGTTGTAGATCAACATTGTCAGCTTTACCAGTGAACTACAGCTCCCAGTTTGCAGATCACACTGAGAGCTGAGGGCTAATATTATGGGTATTTTTAGAACCATACAAATGGGCCAATAAAAGTCTAATGAACAAGCTTAGTTAATAAGGGCCCAACCTAACTATGATTGAGGTCACTAGAGTGAGGCATTAGGTTGCCCAATGCAAACTCAAACTGCCATGCAATGGTCAAGGTAGTGACCTCAAATCGTTAAGGATGAGGTATAGCCTATAGATCTAAGCATACTTACTGGTGTTAAACTTGAAAAGGGATTAACTTGCATGTATCAACTTACAAATATCAACTTATAGGAATTAACTTGTAATTAATTAATTATTCTTTCTTTTTTTGGACTACATTAAGATTGAACACCCTGACAACTATAAATAGGGGCTAAAACCATTATACAAGAAAGGATCAGACAAAAAAAATAGGATAAAATAGGCTGAAAAATAAACTACCGTGGATGTAAGCATTGCATTAAGCTGAACTATATTAAAAGTTTCTGGTATCTCCCTAGTCCTCTTCTCTCTGTTTTTATCTCTCTTTCCCTCATTTACACTATTCATTTATAGTTTAGGGTCTAAACTTAGGTTAACTAAATTCACATGTCAATAGTAACAAAGGTGATAATAAACAATTGAAGCACTTACTTTCATATCTTACACCTCCTTTCCAGTTCAACATTGTGCCAGGAAGATGTATTCAAGACAATATAATTATTGCCAATGAGATGCTTCACTCCATTAAGGAGAAAAGAAGGAGTAAGGGCTACATGACTATCAAGATTCATCATGAAAAGGCATATGATAGGATTAAATGAGATTTTGTTATTGATATGCTTGCTGAGATTGGATTACCTGATAAAATAACAAGTGTAATTAAGCAATGCATATCCACCTCCTTTGTGAATATTCTATGGAATGGTTCTAAGACTATAAATTTTAAGCCTTCTAAAGGCACAAGGCAAGGGGATCTAATATCTCCTTATCTTTTTGTCTTATATATGGACAAATTGCCCTACATCACTATGGAAGAGGTTAATGTTGGCAATTGGAAGCTAATAAAAGGTGGGAGGAATGACCATAATATTTCTCATTTGATGTTTGCTAATGATTTGCTTTTGTTTACTAAAGCAACAGTGGACTATATTCAATGTATTACTAGATGTTTGGACAAGTTTTATCAAGCTTTAGGTTAGAAAGTTAGCAGCTTGAAGTCCAGGATTCTTTTCTCTAGAAATTTCAAGGCTAATGTGGAAGATAATATATCTAAAGTCCAAGATTCTCTTCTCTAGAAATTTCAAGGCTACTATGGCTGATAATATATCTAAATTTGGTAGTTTCTTATAAACTCCAAATTTAGGTAAATATCTTGGAATTAATTTAATTTCTTTAGGTAGCAATAAAAGATAATATGAAGGGTTAGTGGATAAAATAAGGCAAAAGTTGGTAGGTTGGCAAACTCATACTTTGTATATGGCTGGTAGGGTGACTTTGGCTAATTCAGTAATTTTTACTATTCCAATTTATATTATGCTAGTTGAAAAATTACCTAAAGGAATATGTAATGCTATTGCAAAGAAATTTTATTGGGAAGCATGATGCTTAAACTAAAAAAGTTCATACTATGAATTAGGCAATCATTTTGTCAATCTAAGAGATAAGCTAGTTTAAGGATAAGAAAATTGGAGCATAAGAATTCTGCTTATTTAATGAATTTATGTTATAAAATTTGCACCAATTCCAATAGCTTGTGAATTGATGTGTTGAAAGGAAAATATGGTATCAAGGAGTCTTGGCCTTTGAAAGTAAGTTGTAACAATAGTGACTTAGTCTTCTAAAAGGCTATAACCCAACTTTGGGATACTACTTTGAGTTACTTAAGGAGGAGAATTAAGAATGGCCAATCTATTTCCTTTTGGATAGATGATCAACTTGACTTAGAAGGCCCTTTTGTATTAGCCTGCTTTAGAACCTATGGATAATTAACAATTTAATGCTTATGCTCATGATTTTGTAGTAAACAATAAAGAGTGGAATCAGAATTTGTTGAACTAGATTTTTCTTGCTACTATTATCTCTATGATCTTTTCAATAGTCCCTCTTAATGATGTTATAGAATCTGATGAACTAGTTTGGTATGTAAATGGTGGTTGTTGTACTATCTCTTCTGCCTATTTAGCTATTATGAAGCACACTTAAGATACTAAACAAGATTGGTGGATCAAAATATGGAAGCTTCGGGTTCTTCAAAGAATAAAATTGTTCATATGGCAAGTTTGTCATAATAGGTTATTAACTAATGCTTGCATTGCTAAGTGGGGACATGGATCACAATATTGTAAAGATTGCCTTCATAAAGAAGAAGTTGTGTTACATGTTTTAAGAGATTGTAAACAAGTTGTTTAGGTTTGGAAAATTCTGGTGCTTGTAATATATGTTCTAGTTTGAAATAGGCTAATATTAGGAGCATTAGGTGTTGGTTTCTATGCAATTTGAGAAATAAGGATTTCTATGACAACTCTTTCATGAACCCTAGTCCTAAAAGAGTTATTCTTAGTTATGTAGGGTATGTGTCCATGCTTATACTAAGCAGGCTATTAATAATAGGGTGATGGGAGATAAAAGTAGCTTGGACTCCTTTTTCTGAAGGGTGGGTCAAATTAAACATAGATAAGGTTGCCAAATCTACCAATAATCAGCCTAGATGTGCCAATTTGCTTAAAGATATGTTTGGTTGATGGCTTTATGATTTTGCAAAACCTCTTAGCTCTTGTACAACTTATGTTGTAGAGTGTTGCAGAGTTGGGTTAAGCAAAGGTACAACTTGAGTGTGATTCCAACGCTTTGACTACCTGCTTATTTAAAGTAGGAAATCATAAGAGTTACTTGATTCAAGTTATCAGGAATTTGCTCAATATGGATTGGGAGGTGGAAGTCATTCATACATTTAAGGAAGGGAATGTTTATGTAGATTAGATGGCAAATTTTAGCATCACCTTGTCTCCAAGTGTCTATGAGTTTATCAAACCTCCTTATGCTATTTCTTGTCTTCTTTTTGCTGATGTTTTATGAGTCTCTGTTGCTTGAGCAATTGTTCTATTTTAATTTTGTTTTTCTTTGGGCTTAGGCCATTTTGATTCACACAAAAAAAAATTTAATTATTTTATGATATAATAAATAAATAAATATTATCATTATTCTTTGATATTTACATTTACGATAAATTACTATGCTTTCAAATTATCTTTTTCTGATATTCAAATCATTTTACATCCATTACAAACATGAACTACATGTAAATTTCATTGGCCTTTTAGTATAATCGGTATGAATCAATAAATAGTTAATATTCATATGTTACATATAAATAGTATAATAACCATGCATCGTATGAATATTATTCTAATTTATATTATTTAATAAAAGCAATTCCTTGGAATGCTATCCGCTTTGGTAACGTTACGTCAAACTTATTCTGGTGAAGCTACATCAAATAGCAATAAATTTTATATTTTTATAATTAATTTATTTTTATTTTTATCTTCTTTAACTTTTTAAAAATTAAGAGATAAAAAATTAAAATACCAAATCCTAATTAATTTATGAGAGTTAAATTACTACTATCTTCTCTATTTTATATTTTACAATTTAAGTTTTGATTTTTATTTAAATTTTATTTTATTTTTTGCACTCACATAGCATAACCAACAGTTTGGACTAAGATAAAAATGTTACGTACACTTTCATTTATTTATAATTAATTAAAAAATAAAATTAGGAGGTATTCTCTAGCAATGAAATAGTCTCTCTGCACCATAGGGTGCTGCCTTACATAAATGCATAAGCATGCAATTTTTGGGAAATGTATGATGGCATGGAAAAAGATTTGTAAATTCATTTCCTTCACCAAAAACTTCAATGCACCATACACAATTATCAAGTGACTTAAAAGCCTATCTCATACCTTACTTGAGACATCATCTTGAACACTTGAAGAAACTCAATGGCTCTTGATTAATTGATGCAATTCCACCCCTTCTCTGTGCCAAATGTGATGATCTCAGAATTAACATAAAGAAAATCAATGCTTCCTTGAAGGGCAGTCAAATTTTTTGACTTCATGCAACAGGGTTGCTTTTAGGAGGCTTATTATAAACAGCGGACTGTTATTAGCCATGTCACTTGTATTGGACATGGCTACACTTGTGTGTACTATGTACACAAGAGAATGAAACGAAGGTTAGTAAAATCTTTTGGCATGCTTGGTTGGCTTCTCTGGGTTATTGCAAGCAGTGGGAAATGGGTATTAAAGATCAAAGTTTTGTAGTGTGTTATACACACATCTCCCTTATAATTTTATAAAACAATTGTAACTTTGTACAAATATACATCAAAACTTACATAAAATATTTTGAGGAATCAAGAATATAAGATCAAAAGATATACCTAACTATCAAGAACCAATAACAAGTAGTTTTAAAGAAATAAGCTCCTTTTAATACTTTTGTATAACATGATCATTGAAAAACAAGGAGCTAATATTTTCCAAATTTCAAACATATGGACAGAAAATTTCAAAATTTATTGGTGCCATATTTTCCCAAATGAAAGAAATAACCTTCGTTAGCATAAAAAGCACATATCATCTTAAAGATAAAGCCAAACATAACAATGGTATGTTTGATCCTTAATCATTCAAACTCAAGAAAGATATAAAGCATATTGAGCATGCATATAGAGAGGATAGAATATACCAATCATTTGTATTTTCATTTCTCTTTATGGCAGTTGACTCCGTTATGAGTTAAGTTGAACTTGTTTCCATTTCCATACTATGCTTGAGGTAATATTACTTTTCTTTCCTACATGGCAACTTTAGACAACTTCTTTTGTACCAACCAAAATTTGGGTCCATGATGGTTAGATAAATATCAATCTAATATACTCATGAAAGATTGATCAAATAAAAAAAAAGATCACAAAGATCATATTCTTAGTAATAATTTCATATGGTATTTATATATATTTTCTATGTTAGCAATAGACAATAAAACTCAAGGAAGCATACTTTAAGCATTGCAAACCCTTATATTAAGAAGCTATGACATCAAAGAGCGAAAAATATATGAAGACAAAGTAAACCATGTATTCAAGATAATATCTCAAATGCATATATGATTTTAATCATGATAAAACACAAACTTCATGCAATAGTCATGTTTCAAAACTTTGAAGTTAATAATATCTTTTTAAATGAATATCAAATAGAATAATACAAGAGGTTTGAGGATTTTATACTTTACCTTTGTAATGAAATGATGACTCTTTCTTATCCATCACTTCTCTTTTAGATGTTCGAGCTTTGGCACTTTGCTAATATGTATTTAAGAAGCTTTAATTGTGTCAATCCTTATTTTCCTACCCTTTTATTTTATGGAAGCTCTTATTGAAAACTTCTTTCTTTCTTGACCAAATTGTCCATCTTTATAAGAATTTTTCTATACAATTAAATCACTAAGAGGACTTTTTAATACCCATATCAAATTGGTTCCTTGAATGTTAGTACTCTTACTTTTAGACACTTAAGAACCTAAATTTCCTTCTTTCTCATACAAAATTTTCTTTTAATAGGGTATAAGTGAGAAATATGACCTTGATGGCCACAATAGTTGTAAATGATAGGGTTCTTACTATAAGTTAATTTTTCTTGAAAAACACACTTAAAAAACTTTGGCTTTCTATAGAAATTACACTTTAGTTTAAGCATACCAAGAGGTTTTCTTGACTTTTCAAGTGTAAAATATGTATTTTTTTTAAAGACTTGTAAAGTATACAAATTGAGTGTTGAACTTTCTTTTTAGATAAATGATTCTCAATTTCAAAGTCATAAGAAGTTGAACAATTAAATGTCATAGATATTCTATCATTATAATTCATTGAGAATGTGTGAGTCATCATAACAAGGACTAGTATTAGAATTAATGGTGGAGCCACATAGAGTTAAGTGTGTTTAAATGAAGACACTGAATTTTCAAATTTTTTATAAGATATATTATATAGTATTAAATATATATTTATTAAATTTAAAAATTTGACCCCACTAAAATGGAAAAAAAGATTAAGTTTTGAACCAACTTAAGTAATGTACCACACTTTATCTTAACTGTGAGATAGCTACGAAAAATGAAACTGTTAATTTAATATTGCTCAATTAATATTTATAATATATATATATATAAATAAAAAGTAAAAAAAGCACGAGTTGTTAAAAAAAAAGTCTACAACAGGGCAGACAACAAACACAAGTATGATTTCTTTTTAATAATATTGCTCAAGTATGATTTCTCGTTAAAGCTTTCTTTTTTTCTCAACCCTATCTATTCGGGAGTTTTGTCTTTTTTTTTTCTCTCTGTCAGTGCTCAACATTTGGTTAGAGGTTTGGAACATTCTTTGAGCTCTTCCTCTTTTAACTTTTTCTCTTGGTATGTAACATTTTTACAAGTTTTTTTTTTTTTTTTTTTGCAAATGCAAGAACTTAATGATCGATTCAATGAGGTAAATATTAAATTGTTTCTTTGTTTGGCTGGCTTGAACCCAGATTCACTCTCTGCGGTGATAAGTAAAGATTGATTCAATTTGCTAAGTGCTATCCAGATGAATTTATTTCAACTGATCTAATGATGCTTGATCATCATTGGAGACATATATTATTGCTATGAAAAGAATGATAAATTTTCAACTCTGAAAGGAATTTGTAGCCTTGCAGAGAAATTAGTTGATCCTCAAAAGAATCTTACTTATCCATTGTTTTATTTACTTATTAAATTAGCTTTAACTTTACTAATTGCCACTGTGATAGCTGAAAGAGCATTTTCTGCAATGAAGATAGTAAGGAATCAATTACGTAATCAAATGGAAGATGCTTGGATGAATGATAGGTTAATTGCTTATATTGAAAGAGATGTATTTAATGAGATTGATAATGAGTTGATCATTCAACAAGTTCAATATATGAAATCCCTTCAAGGACAATTATAAATTGTGAGTTTGTTTTATCTTTTATCTTTTTGGTTTTATTTAGTATATTATTTTTGTATGATAAAAAATTTTATGATATAAATATAAAAAGTAATATATAGATTTGCATCCACAAACCCCGAATTCTTGGTTCTATCATTGATTAGGATTAGAATCGTATACTTCTAAGTCATTTTGAGCCATAGAGTATGATTTTTCTATTTTAAGTTTGTTGACATCGAAATTCGGTTCGTACGGAGGACCTAAACTTCGGCCAATGGAAAGAGATTTGATGGACTCCTATCCTGCAACCTGGTGTTAAAATAGAGAGAGAAGAAGAAGAATATGCAGCAGACAACACAGTTTTTTAACGTGGTTCGGCCAAAGTCCTTCTTCAGACCCCTACATCCACGGTTGAGTGTTTTTACCGGGAAATGCTTGTTGTGTACACAGTTATATAAAAGTTTTTCTCTCCTGAGCTCCATAGCTCATTCTCTCAGAGCTCTCTCTCTCTCTTTCTTAGTATGGTCTCCCTTTAAAATGAGCTCTCCCCTTTCAATTTATCACACAAAGCCTATATATAAAAGGCTAACTCTATTATTTGGCTATTGCAGGCTTCCTGTCAATCAGCCCCCTGTTCTTGGCTCTTCCTTGGTCCGCATGCCCAGCTGATTTTGGCCGAAGAGAGCTTCCTTCGGCTGGGCCTTTTGCCAGCCCAAAAAATGCTATCAACATAAGCCTCCTAACTCGCAGTGTGCTTTGCGGACTAGGAGTTAAACTTTTGCTGGCAAAAGCTCAACATGTTGTTCTGAAATGAATGATTTCCTTGTTTAAATGTGAGCTGTAATACTGCTTGAGTTGGAATGACAAATCTCCTGCTCCGGACCTCTGTTCGGCTTGGTGTAAGCCTCGGAGGACAAAAGACGTGGACTCGTAATCGTTTAGAAGGTGAGAGGAGGGACTCCCTTCTCTTGCCTTAAATTATAGGATCACATTTAGCCTCGTTATTTATTTCCATTGACTGCACCATAAGCCGAAAGTATATTTCCTTACAGGCCGCATTCTCGTGTTAGCCCCCTGTTGGAATTAGGCGATGCGTGACTGACGTGGAAGCGAGTCACTGGGTTCGACCTCTGCATGGTTGCCGTGAGGACATGTTGCTGGTTCACGTCGAAGCTGTTCCCCATATGGTCGCGTGTTATTACAAGCTGCCGTCGTGGGCTCGCCGTTGCGAGGAAAGCACTGGAGAGATGGAAGCCAACTGTGTTATGCCTTTTGTAGCTTTTGTTTCCTTTTGACATCTCTATTGTTGACACTTTCAATTGCTAGGCCTCTGCGCACTATGGCTGGACTAGTACTTCAAGGATTCTTATTCGTCCATGTATGCCTAGGGCCTTTATGAGCTTTGTCGAGTGGACACATAAGGTCCTGTCTTTCTGTCACAGAAGTCGTCCTCTTTCATCTCCAATTACTTGGTGTTGTAGAGGTACTGGCTGCCATTTTCAAGGGAAGAAACAAATCACCAAATGCTTCATTGAATACGAAGAGGTCCTCTTTCATCTCCAATTACTTGGTGTTGTAGAGGTACTGGCTTCCATTTTCAAGGGAAGAAACAAATCACCAAATGCTTCATCGAATACGCTCAGTACTGTTGATATTCGTCTGCAGCAAAAGATATAGGCCGTATGACTTCATGGTTGGCATGAGTGGTTTGCCAAAGAGCTTTTATCTTCTGTTTCGGAGCTGTTTTCACTGGGTGAGGGTGATGGTTCATGGCATGGAGCTTGCTTAGCTTTAACTGAACTTGCTTGTAAAGGTTTATTGCATGGCGAGCCTCGTTACGGTACAAGTTGTCGCACTGCGAGGACCGAATTGTTGTACTCTACCATCTTGGCGTTGACACGAGATATGGCTAGGTGTGAGTTTACCATGTGCGGACCATGGCAGGGTTATACGCTTTGAGCTGTCTGGGTCTATCATCATTTGAGTTTGACGTCTAGCCATCAATGTTCGGCCGAGGAGTGTGGGCTTCTCTATCTTTTGGTCTCACTGTATAGATGCTACACGAGGTGGCTGAGATGTCGAGATGCTTTGTATGGCTATGTAAACTTGTCGTTGGGGATCCCTCGTCCTGTGGCTGGAAGCCTCTCATTGCATGGTAGCAGAATCAAGCTCATGGCCGAGAACTAACCATTATGTGGGTTGATGAGCCACTGCGACGTCAGACACAGACTACATTACAGCATGCACCGTCACCAATGGGCCATTTTTGCATGTCGTCATGCACGAGTTGACTACATGAGAGGTTTGTGGCCATGTAGGTGCATGAGAGTGTTAGTATAGATGGGTGCCCTAGACCAATTTGATTGAGTCCTATCGCATCCACGACTATACATTTTGTGGTTTGGATATTAAAGGTTGATTATTCATCTTATGTTCCATTCATCGTGCATTGCATACTTAAGATGAGGTCCATGGTGAGAAGTTAACTCATTCAATCAATCCTATAAAGGGTTATGGGATTGTGAGGGTGATTGTTAATGATGTAAACTTCT